>OX463851.1:42775129-43066390 GCA_949825065.1 Odontocerum albicorne
GCGTTGGCCGTGTGTGGTCTGGCATTTTCGTGCAGCAGGCAGACTCCCTTTGTCAGCATGCCTCTCCTCTTGTTCTGAATCGCTCTTCGCATTTTATTTAGGGTCTCACAGTATCTTGCAGAGTTGATGGTCTCCCCTTGAGGCATATATTCAATTAAAATTATGCCTTGACAGTCCCAAAACACGGATGCCATGATTTTGCACTTGGCGGGAGATTGGATTGACATTTTTCACGAAACGTGTTGTCGCGTGGACACTTCTCAACGTACTGACCTCGAACCGGTCTCGTTGCGGAGGGGAAGGGTCAGGCTACACGGAAGTGTAGCCAACATGTCGAAAATAAAATCCATCCGGTCGTGAGAGCCTCAGTACACTTACTTTCTGGATACGCATAGTACTTTAATAAATGTTAATCTTTACTCCTATATTGCATTACGTCTATTAAAACAGTTTTTGTTTGAAATGTTATTTTTTTAAGGAACCTATCCCTATACTTGGCGTGTCATTTTTACCTCCGCACACCAAATATAATTCTGATAACGTAACAATGTTGAAAAATGTATCCTAATTGAGGTATTACTGTTATTATTTTATATTGAAAAGATAATCTGATTGGCAGAAATCTCATGAAATGAAATATTTCTTTTGAAACACTCATTCATAAAAGATAAATTGTATCATACAGTCCATTGTGTTATTCCCTCGGATTCAATCTTCTTATAATTGCTAAATATTAATAAATACTTGTTTTTGTAATTTAAATACCAACAAATTATAAAATGATCTTTTGAATTGTTAGTGATAATTAAATTTTATAACGAGATGTATACCATCACGTTATTTCCCTGTTGGGGTAGGCACAGATGACAGATAGTCACAAAGCGCTCTTTATAAATCCATAATAATATGAACATGCGTTGTATAAAGGTGTTACAAACTGGGATAGTATTTTTTTCTAACGATTGTTTAACTAAAGATTGTTTTTCTAAGGATTGTTTTTATTGAACATATTATATTGGGTGTGTGGGAATGGTCGTCGCTGAATATTGTCAACACATACGGTCAACGACCGACGAAACGACCTTTGGATATGTCCAAAGGTCGCATACCAAAACATTGACGCGGCCGTACATCGCGCCAGTCCCGTAAAGAAATTGTTTACCCACAAATACTATTTACGATGCATTCCACAGTAGAAAGAGAACGCATCACGCTGTCTCGCCGTTCCCGCAAACAAATTGTTTACCCACAATATTGTTTGCGATGTCTGCAATACTGCAATCGACCATTTCGGCACGCACAGAAGCGAGATAAAAATATATCGCGGGCGCACTCCCGCTCCCATTCTGAAATGTATAAATACCCACTTACCGATAAATAAAGCATTATTCATTCACTCTCTCTTTCCGCATTGCTAATTGACGTATTTTATTTAAATACCAAACAATCAAAATCATCAACACGTTCCACCAGAACCATTCCGCTAAAGGTGTTAACATAAGTTGTGCCTGTTTTTTTTTTTAATTTAAAAATGAGCACCAAAAGTAAAACAAAATGGTTAAGGTTATACGTCACTCGAAAGAAAATTTTCTGCTCTACAAGATATTGTGTTTGCTTTTACGTTACAAATATTATTTTATTTGATTACAAGCCTTCAAAATGGAATGTCGAGTAGACGAAAGTGAGCATTTTCGAAACCTCCTTCTGTTCGAGTTCAATCGAGGGAATAAAGCTGCCAAAGCTTAAATAAAATGGTAAATGTTATACGTCATTCGAAAGAAAATTTTCTGTTCTACAAAATATTATGTTTGCTTTTACGTTACATATATTATTTTATCATCTTCTGTTCGCGTTCAATCGAGGGAATAAAGCTGCCAAAGCTGCTCACGATATTTGCGAAGTGTACGGTGAAGATGCTATGAATGAAAGGACAGCTCGTCGATGGTTTTTGCGTTTCAAAGACGGTAATTTCGACCTGAAATACATGGAGCGTTCCGAACGACCAGTGCACTTCGATGAGGACCGCTTAAACCATACTATTCATGAAGATCACACATTTTTTCAGTGGTTGCAGAGCGTTTTTTGTAATTCTGGAACATACTACAATAGTTAATGATATTTTTTTAATCGTAAACTTGATCTTAATTAAGGTTGTTTTAATATAAAATAAACTTCCAGTATTGCTTACTTAAGGCTCCTTAAATAATTTAATTGTAACTGGACATAAAATATGTTTTGATGAAAAAACATTTAAACGAAATTTGGCCGACACAAATTTTTGCTAACCCGATTTTTTTTCGGTTAAAAACACAAAGGATTGTCACATAACTCGAAGTCTTCGGTTTGAAATGCCAACGTTGGCGACCCTAACTATGTTTTTTTTTATATTGGGTGTTAACATAAGTTGTGCCCGTTTTTTTACAATTTAAAAATGAGCACCAAAAGTAAAACAAAATGGTAAAGGTTATACGTCATTCGAAAGATAATTTTCTGCTCTACAATATATGGTGTTTGCTTTTACGTTACGTATATTATTTTATTTGATTACAAGCCTTCAAAATGGAATGTCAAGTAGACGAATGTGAGCATTTTCAACACCTCCAGTGGATTTCGATGAGGGCCGCTTAAACCATATTATTCATGAAAATCCCATTCAAACCACCATAGAATTGGCTGAGCAGATGAATTGTAGTCACATGACTGTATACCGCCATCTTAAATCAATGGGAAAAGTCTAGAAGTTTGATGCTTGGGTTCTATATGTTTTGAGTGAAAACAACAAAAATCAACGTTCGACTATTTCTGCTTGTTTGCTCGCGCGTCATCGAGCTACGCATGTCCACAAGCAAAGGTACCTTTACCGCATCATTACTGGTGATGAAAAATAGTTTGACAATGGTGATAAAAACGTTTTTTAAAAACGGTTCTTCATGAATAATATGGTTTGAGCGGTCCTCATTGAAGTCCACTGGTCGTCCTGGACGCTTCATGTCTTCCAGGTCGAAATTACCGTCTTTGAAACGCAAAAACCATCGACGAGCTGTCCTTTAATTCATAGCATCCTCACCGTACACTTAACAAATATCGCGAGCAGCTTTGGCAGCTTTATTTACTCGATTGAACGCGAACAGAACGAGGTGTCGAAAATGCTCACTTTCGTCTACTTGACATTCGATTTTGAAGGCTTATAATCAAATAAAATAATATATGTAACCTAAAAGCAAACACAATATCTTGTAGAGCAGAAAATACTTTTTCGAATGACGTATAACCTTTACCATTTTGTTTTACTTTTGGTGCTCATTTTTAAATTTGGAAAAAAACGGACACAACTTATGTCAACACCTAATATTTTCCCCCAAATATTTTTGTAATGCGTCTTTTGAAATAAATGTTTTATTCTTTTCCTTTTTAATTAGATTGTTAACATTAATTCCGGCAAGGGTTCTTTCATCAAAGACCTTTTGACGTTTATTATATTTCCTCATGTCGCTTCTCCAACGTCACAAACATATTTTCCTTTTAAAGCTTTTGCAGGCTCTCCGCAGCAGGGGGAAATTAGGACGAACATGACGTCAAACAGTAACCGTGAGAAGGAAACATATTGAAATGAGATGAGATGGAAGAAGTATTCACGTCATTTTACGATTCAAACATCCGAGTATATTACACAAAATATGGCATTATTTTATACAAAAATACTAGAATATTTTTGATTGCTATTAACATGTAATAAGAAATATGAGAAAATTTTTGATCGCTATTAACATGTAATAAGAAATATGAGAAAAATTTTCTGGGTATATTACAAAAAATATGGCATTATTTTATACAAAAATACTAGATTTTTTTTTATTGCTATTAACATGTAATAAGAAATATGAGAATATTTTTGATTGCTATTAACATGTTATAGGAAATATGAGAATATTTTTGATTGCTATTAACATGTTATAGGAAATATGAGAATATTTTTGATTGCTATTAACATGTTATAGGAAATATGAGAATATTTTTGATTGCTATTAACATGTTATAGGAAATATGAGAATATTTTTGATTGCTATTAACATGTTATAGGAAATATGAGAATATTTTTGATTGCTTTTAACCTATAATAAGAAATATGTAGCTATAAATACCATTTTACGAGAGTAAAAGTGAAAAGATAGGAAGGCGGTGGTTGCGGCTATTAAATTAGGAACTTCCCCGAATTTGTATATATTAAAAAAAAAATATTTGGTAAGAAAATTGCTCAAAATTTAAGGAAAAACGAACTACAGAGAAACTGTGTAATATCTTCCAATATGTAATATTAACTCTTCCTTCCCTGTGATGTGTAACTAGTACACATTGCTTCTAAACGCTTTAATATCTCTATAAATATAATCAATACTGGGTTCAGATTTTAGGTATTCCTCCGTAATACATTTACGCATTGAATGAAAAATAATATTAATAATAATTAGCACTTATCGGCAATATCAGAAATATTTTGTGAACATCGGGAATAAATTCAACAATACAATCAAACGTGTGCCGGTGTGTGACGTAGGTATATTCATTCTAATAAAACCGCTGTGGATGAGGAAGCGACGCTATTCACGTCTCACTCTACTTCGGTATACATGCACGCAAGAAATATAATCTTAGTTCGCTCGCTTCTCTCACTTAGAAGCCAACGGGATTTCGTTCAAGGTGGTTAATTCGCACGTTTTGTGAACGTCAGCCGATGTTTTTTTTTTGTTTTCAACATATAAATTTCAATTATTATCATTTTTGACTTCAAATTTAATTAATTTCAGTGATTGGCTATGAATATTCTAATTTTTCCGATTTTATATCGTTAATTTTTACATGTGTATTGAATACACAGCACCGGAATAGGCGGATTTTTTTAGCATAGGAAGGGAAAGGTTAACACATTCACTGTGATATGTATTTATAGAATAGTGTAGAGGTACTGAAAAAAATCATATTTTCGAAACCTTAAAATCTTACGGTATTTTCGAAACCTTAAAACCTTAAAATATTCGGTACCATACAAACAAAGAGAATCGAATGACGCGCAACGGGCGTCATCAGCGTCTCTACAAAAAAATGTGTTGACGCCCCAGGGGCGTCTTTAGCAGCGAACGTGTTAAAATGAACAGTTTACTTGACACAATGTTTCCTTCTTTATTAAAAAAATAATATTTTTACCTCGAAAATATGCCACTGTTACGGGTTCTTTAAGCATCGTTTCATGTGTCCTCATTTATCTTTGTAAATATTTTCTCGGAAACGTATTGTATATTGTTATCAAAAAGAATACGTTAATTGTAATTAACAATAATCACCAATCACTGCACCGAGATTACGGTAATTCTATAATCTATGATATCAAGAATTTGTATTGTATTAAGATAAAATGAAATATTATATTGCCCCGTTTAGAGAGTCGACTCCTTTAGAGCGATTTTAATTTGATTTCGAAGTACGAGTTTAAACGATACCTCGCTGTAAAATAAACTTAGTACTTTTAAAAACCCCTTTTTGGGAGATGTTATCAAAATTTATGATCATATATGAACACTGCACACACGTTTGTGTACGTGTGTAATCTTCATACAACACTACACCTAAATCCAAATGTGATAACCTTCCCCTTACTGTGCTAAAAAAAATCCGCGCATTCCGGTGCTGTGTAAAAATGAGCTATTTAAAATCGGAAAAATAAGAATATTCATATAGCCAATCGCTTAAATCAATTAAATTTGAAATCGAAAGTGATAATTGAAATTTGAAAACATGAAAAAAAACATCGGCTGACTTCACAAAACGGCAAAAAGACCACCTCAAATGGATGCCCGAGAGCTACTGAAGCAAGCAAACTGAGATTCTATTTCTTGCGTTCCCATATACTGAAGTAGAGTGAGAATTAGACGTAAATAGCGTCGCTTCCTCACCCATAGTGGTTTTTAGAATGAATATACCTACAACACACACTGGCATACGTTTGATTATATTGGTGAATTTATTCCCGATTTTCACAAAATATCTCTGATGTGGCCGATAAGTGCTAATTATTATTAATATTATTTTTTTATTCAATGCGTAAATGTATTACGGAGAAATACCTAAAATTTTAACCCAGTATTTATTATATTTATAGAGATATTAAAGTTTTTAGAAGCAATGTGTACTAGTTACACATCATAGGATAGGAAGAGTTAATTGGATCTCGCCAACACCCGCGCCGTCATGAGAGACAGTAAGTCCTGATCCAGCGTGATTTACAGTCAAATCTTCTTTATTCATTGTGAACGCGACGATTCTAGGGGACAAAAGAGGATATATCCAAAGGGACTCCTTTTCCAGTGGGGACATAACCTGGATGTGTAGCGACAACGCACTTAAGGGGTATCACACGCAGTAGCTTGTAGCGCTACAAGATGACGTGCTTGCTGACCTTTTACATGCATGTAGCGCTACAAGATGACGTGCTTGAGTGACCTTTTACATGCATTAGCTTGCAGCGCTACAAGTTGAAGTGCTTGCTGGCTGGAGATGTTGCGCGACCATATATCCACGCCCAAGTTAGGTGGGGAGCGCTGAACCAGCACTGAAAGCATCTAAATGCATGCCGTCAGTGTCAAGTGAATGTATTCAAAATGTCTGTACGCGAAACCGATGCTCGAGTAGCTTTTTTAGGTGTAAATCAAGCTTGAGCTGCCGTCCGCATGCTGACAGACGTATTACACACAACAGCATGCTCGTGTGTTTGTTGAAAATATAAAAACGATCCGATCTTCATCAGCATGTTGTTAGCAGCTTGCACAAGACATTTGTAGCCTATTACACACGCAGATTGCAGCGCTACATGCTGATATCAACATGTAGCGCTGCAAGCTGCTGCGTGTAATACCCCCTTTAAGGTGGAATGTGCAGCTTTTAGAAGACGACCCTTTTTGGGAGGTATCAAAATTATTGAATACCACTATTATTAAAATAATAATTTGTATAGCGCCATTTGGAGAGCAAACTCTCCATAAGAACCCACTTTTTTTAATTGATTTAAAATATTACAAAATAAATATAAAGATATATACACAAATAAGTTGATTGTAGGGATAGGAAGGTAGTGGGTATGATTATATGTGAACACTACACTACACTCTACCTAAAGCCGAATGAGTTACTATCACATATCGGAAGATTTTCAAAGGTTTTTTGTATTTTGTCTTCCTTGATGTCTTCTTCTTAGACTTTCTATAGACTCAAGAGTCTGTTACTGAAGGATTGCCCTCCTGTGTTGCTGAGCTCCAGCTATCTCTCCATCATTTCGGGGGTCTCCCTGGTGGACACCGTCCATCCGGCACCCCATGCAGAGCTATGTATGGAATTCTTGTGGAATTCATTCTCTGTACATGTTGGTATCAGTATCGTCTACACTGTCGTCCTCATCTGACCACATCTTGGACCTCACTGACCTCTCGGATTGTGGTGTTCCTTACACGAGCACGCAAAGTCTTCCAAGCAATATCGCGCAGAGTTCTCATTTCCGTTGTCCTTAGCATACTTTTTGTCCTGACAGTGTCCGCTCTCGCTTCGATGCCATATGTGAGGATAGGTTGCACACAGGTCTTATAAATGCGTACCTTGCTATCCGTTCTCATATCTTTATTCCTCCATATGACATCTCTCAGGCAGCCTGCCACAACTGCAGCTTTATCTACCTGAGGCCTAACTTCTCTGGGGAGGTCATGAGAGCTGAGCAGTTCACTGCCAAGATATCTGAACTGGGTTGCTTATTCAATTGGCTCGTCACGTACTGAGATTCTGCACTCTAGTGGGTCTTTGGAGAATGTCATACACGAAATAAATATGTTTTTTATACAAATGTTGATGCGGGGAAGTATCTAATGTGATTTGCCGCAGCCACCACTCTTCCATCCTTACACTAAACTTACATTTATTTATGTTTAATGTTTTTAATATGTTAAAAATAGGTTTAATAATAATAAATATACGTTTATTGATAGCAACATTGTATTATATATATTCTGAGATCACACACACACACACACATATATATATATATATATATATATATATATATATATATATATATATATATATATATATATATATATATATATATATATATATATATATATATATATATATATATATTTTTTTTATTTTTTTTATTTTTTTATTTTAAATAAATATATATATGACCGAAGTCATACGTATCCTTATACCCTCGAACACTAGGCGGAAAAGTGCCTGTGTTGTTCGAGGGGATCAACACAGTGCGGGGATCGAACTGACGACCTTCCGAACGGAAATCCAGTGCGTTATCGCGCGGCCATGCACCTCAAAAAATCAGAAAATGCATTTAAGAAAGGACATATCAAAAGGTCTGGGCTCGTCTTATAACACCCCCCCCCCCAGTTGAGATACACCTTATTAATATAGGGCGAGTCCGGCTGCGAGGACATCAGATGGTTTTCAGCCGAGTAGTTGGTTCAAACCCCAAGCTGGAGCGCTCTTAAGGAGAGTCTGCTCCCTAAACGGCGCTATATAAACTGCCCTCTAATTATTAATATTATTTTCTATCACCATGACTGGATTTCGCTTCATTAATTTTTACATCTTTCTCTTCGCATCTCTCATACAATTTACTTATCAAACTCTGTATTTCATCTTCCTCAAAATAAGTGTTTCCTAATCTTTTTGGACTACCGCCCCTTTTTTAGAACGTATATTTCAACAGCGCCCCCTCCCCCAAAGGCAGTCAAAATAATGAGACATTTAATTGAAATAAAAAATATTTTAAATTTAGGTATTTATTTTATTAACCAAAATATAATGATAACTACAAAATTATCAAAAAGTACTTAATTAAATCATATATATAAAGTAATTAATTGAATTATGTATAAAAAGTACTTAATTAAATCATATATAAATGGTACTTAGTTAAAGCATACATAAAAAGTGCTTAATTAAATCATATATAAAAAGTTCTTAATTAAATCATGTATAAAAAGTACTTAATTAAATCATATGAGTATATAAATAGTACTCAGTTAAATGATACATAAAAAGTGCTTAATTAAATCATATATAAAAAGTACTTAATTAAATCATATATAAAAAAGTACTTAATTGAATCGTGTATAAAAAGTACTTAATTAAATCATACGAGTATATAAATAGTACTTAGTTAAATGATACATAAAAAGTGCTTAATTAAATCATACATAAAAAGTGCTTAATTAAATCATATATAAAAAGTACGTAATTAAATCATGTATAAAAAGTACTTAATTAAATCATACGACTATATAAATAGTACTTAGTTAAATGATACATAAAAAGTGCGTAATTAAATCATATATAAATAGTACTTAATTAAATCATATATAAAAAGTACTTAATTAAATCATATATAAAAAGTACTTAATTAAATCATATATAAATAGTACTTATTTAAATCATACATAAAAAGTGCTTAATTAAATCATATAAAAAAAAAACTTAATGAAATCATATAAAAAGTACTTTATTAAATCATATATAAAAAGTACTTAAGTTATTAAATCATACATATAATTTTTTTTTAAAGTTTTATAAAATTAAGTTTTCTGACATATTTGTATGCAGTATCTAACATTATTTCCTTATTTTTGGCCTTCTTTACCCCTTTTCACCTGCCTAGCACCCCCCCCCCCCTCAGGTTTATTGTCTTCCAGCGCCCCCTATTACGCTTATACCGCCCCCAAGGGGGCGGTAGCGCGTACTTCGGGAATCACTTCTCTTAATTTAAAGTATTATAATTAAAGCAATTTGACCACATTTCGTTATTAAAATTTTACAAAGCAGGCAATTTAAATTACCTTCTGACGAATTTCACAAGACTTTGTCTCGATTTCCGATAAATTTTGACCTCAAAATATTAATCTACCCCCTTCCCTTAACCTTAGCCTTCCGATCTCAGACAGTCACACATTGATTGGATTCGGAAACCTTAAGGGATAAATTACGTAACTTTTAACATTTCTACGAACTTTCGGATAAGGTTTCATGACCTCGCGGTTACGATATTTGATTAACACCCCAATCGATCCTGGGCTGATTCCCAGTGGATCATAGACTGGGTTTAATTTAAAATATTAATTAAAAAATGATTCATAAAATGTTTCGGCTTTAAATTTGTAGCAATCCATCTAAGAATAATTGCTATGGAAAACGTGCATTTAGTTAACCCTCCCTTCCCTGTGATGTGTAACTAGTACACATTGCTTCTAAAAACTTTAATATCTCTATAAATATAATAAACACTGGGTTCAGATTTTAGGTATTCCTCCGTAATAAATTTACGCATTGAATTAAAAAAATAATATTAATAATAATTAGCACTTATCGGCCACATCAGAGATATTTTGTGAAAATCGGGAATATATTCACCAATACAATCAAACGTGTGCCAGTGTGTGAAGTGGGTATATTAATTCTAAAAAAAACGCTATGGGTGAGGAAGCGACGCTATTCACCTCTCACTCTACTTCGGTATATGGGAACGCAAGAAATAGAATCTCAGTCCGCTCGCTCTCTCGCTTCAGTAGCTTTCGGAAAAGTCATTTGAGGTGGTCGCTTCGCACGTTTTGTGAACGTCGGCCGATGTGTTTTTCATGTTTTCAGCAATTAAATTTCAATTATTATCACTTTTGACTTCAAATTTAATTAATTCAAGCGATTGGCTATCGATATTCTTATTTTTACGATTTTAATACACAGCACCGGAGCGCACGGATTTTTTTAGCACAGGAAGGGAAAAGTTAAATATACGGAGTAACATTGTAAATTTTATGATTCTAACTATTTAACATACAGAAATATTGATATATTCAGACTGGCAATAATAAGTCGAACTAACTTTCCAAGTGATCTTCTTTTGTTTTAAAGGCTGTCTTTTTTGAATAGGGCCTCGGATATTGACATCGTCAACATTTAACAAAATGCTTTTAAATAATATTCATAAGGGTTTATTTATTTAACACTTTTATTGCAAATACAATCTGGTGGGCGTATTGCTACTATAGATTGCAATATCTTCCAGCCATCCAGACAAAAGTAAATGAAACAAGTTACGTGGTCGCAGAAATCATTCAAATGACTATCGATCCCCACGAAATTCATAAACACATACGTGAGCATATGCCCACGGACCCCACAAAGACGGACAATAAATTCATATAAAGTGAGATATCATCAATAAAAAAAGGAAGGGATGGTGGAGAGGAAAGGAAAAGAAAAATCAGGCATGAACCACGTTATTTTACTGACTAGAAATTAAGAGTTTTTTCAGTCGCTTCTAAAAGCATGCCAAGGACGGAGCGAGTTTTATATTGGTTTGTAACTGATTCCAGAGTCTCACTGTATGGACAGTAAAGGACGACGTAAAAAAAGAGGAACGGTGAACTGGAAAGGTTAATAGACAATATATGTTTGAGCGTAGCGGTAATCCATGATTGGAAAGACGCTGAAAATTTTCGACGAGATAAGAGGGGGTGGCGGGACAGTTAAGGATAGTATACAATAGAGACGGTATGTGAATTTAGCGTCTATTTCTAATATTCAAACAGCTTAATGTCTTTTTAGTAATGTGAGATAGTTGATTCGGTTTCACAAATATTTCTTATTTATTCATTTTATTTATTGTTACTGTACATAATTCTCTTTTACTGTGGTGGAGGAAGACCAAAAAAAGTATAGTTGGATCAAGTGTATGCTATTTTGAAAAATAAATAAGTAAATAAATACAGGTTTATTGATAGCAACATAGTATGTACATAATACATATATACACATTTCAAGAACACATTAAAAAGAGAATACATTAAAAAACAGAAGCTATCAAAAGGTCTGGGCTCGTCTAATAGCATCCCCCCGGCCAAGATAAACCCCACCAATATAGGGCGAGCCTAGCCACGGGGACACCAGATGTTTTTCAGCCCCCACCCTCGAACACGTAGATCAAGAAGATAAAAAAAAACACAAAATAAATAGATGACAAAAAAAAATACATTCAAGAGAGAAGACATTAAAAGATCCGGGCTAATCCCACAAACATTCCCCAGGCCGAGATACACTCCACCGATGTTGGGCGAGCCCAACCGCAAGGACATCGGGGGGCTTCCATCCCACACCCCCGCATATCTAGATTAAAGAATAAATAAAAAAAAAAACAAAAACGTGTGGCAGAAAACAAAATAAGAAAGAAGAAAAAGTAAGAAGTCAGAGAAATCGTAGGAGTTTTACGAGAAGGTGTATAGACCAGATGCTCTCTGCTTACCTCGATAGAAAAAATTATAATCACGTCATTTTATATTCTATCATACATTATTATCCAAGTATTATTTTAAGTGCGCGTATTTCTACAGCATTTGTTAGGATCTTTCCAGTCTTGTTCCATCTCTACTTTTCTCTCCCATACATCAAAGTTGGTACTAAAATAGTCGATCCCGGACTGATTGAAGTAAGAAATAAAATTTTTTTTATCAATTGTTTCCGCTTTAACTTTGTGGAACTCCGTGTTTTTTTTACCCACTTTGCACGGATTTCTCCTGTTACACAAAGAGGGTTTGTTTCTAACGTTACGTCATTCGTTAGGAAGACTATCAGCCAGGATTCTTCTCATACTGCTGCTAGGCAGGCTAATATATCCACAGTGTCATTCAGTTGGTTCAATATCTCTATACCACACGTGACTGAGTGTTTAGCCATGATATTCGTCCTGTAAGTTGGTATGTAGAACAGAGGGTGATTCCTTGCACGGCTATATATATTAGGCACATATAAACTTAGTGCTTCTAGAATCGCGGGACAGTTAAAGCAACCTTAAGTAGGAATATCGCAATGGATTTTTGCCTTCTTGTTTCGAGGCTTATATAGTTACACACCGTGAGAAGTTCGACATGTTGAGCATATTTTGGGTAATCACCCTTTGTTCTGTACCATAGATATCTGACGGACTTTCTTTATATTTGTTCTATATTGTTTTTATATTTGAGCTGATGAGGAGCCCAAACTGTAGACATGTTAGAATAAATGATATAGAAAGCGTGCAATTAGTAAAATACACGCAATGACAATGTTTGTTTTGTGTTCCAGACAACTATTGGAGGTACATAAATATTGATCTATTTAGGCCGGCAATAAGTCGAACTAACCTTGCTGTGGACTATCAACCTGTGTAGATTTTAATACTGCCCGTTTCAAGTTATGTTTTAGTGTCCCTTTGACTTTTTTTCTTGTCGCTACACGCCGTTTAATATCCCTCGTAACCCTTCCATCACCTGATAAATATTATCTAAATCAGTGTTCCCCAACCGGTAGTCCGCGGCCCGGTGCCGGGCCGCGGAGACTTTCCGCCGGGCCGCAAACAGTATGCCATATTTCAACTAATTCGCCATGCAAAAATAATAAATATAGGATTTTCATCCATGTCCTCAATAAAATCGAAACAAAGGAATAGACTGGACGTGAATGCAGCACTTCGTCTGTCAGAGACAGAGACAGCACTGCACCTAAGAAAATCCAATATATTAGCAAAGATGCAACAGCAGGTTTCGCATTAGTTTGTTGCAAAAACCCCATTGTTTTTGTTAAACTTTAATTGTGTCAGACAATGTTACAATTAAAATTGTTTAACTGTTATATGTATATTTGTTAATTATAGTTACATACTCGTATGTCCATCTGTCACAATATAAGATTAAAAAAATATTAAATATTTCAGTATTAGTGGTCCGCGATTTTTTTTCCTTTTTTTACCGGTCCACAGGTCTAAAAAAGTTGGGGAACACTGATCTAAATAACTGAATCCTTCAACTTCATCCAACTTTCATAACTCGTCCATATATAGCGTTTATTTTTCCCTTCACATATTTCTATTATAAATCGTTCGGCCTAAATAATCATTTTGCAATAGTGTGAGTAACACTCTTTGTATTACACAACTTGTATAGGGGTATTGGTTTTAGAATGCCACACGATTGGTTCGCGCAGAGCGCACGTTTGTATTGTTGTTAAAATACTCGGTGATTAGAAAAACACTACCATGTCGAAATTAGGAAAGGGAAAACCGCTTTCGGGCCAAGCAAAGGAGATTGTTTTAAATTTTGGTAATGATTGATAATAATTAGGGATCGGTCGAAAAGGTCCTGCAATCTATTAGTGCGATTTTTGTGTAATGTAATGTATAATTCAACATTTTTCGAAAGCTTAGAATGTACTTTGTTATAACTTAAAGTTTCCTAGAATTGAGTATCACTCCATCCACTATTATTTTAAAACTTTATTATTTGGCATTGTAATTATGATACATTAATATGTTAAATAATCTTACATTCATTTTATTTGTATGTGCTATAATCTAATTAAAGCTGATGAACATTTTTACTTTATAATACTTGTACTTATATTTATTTTTAATTTTGAAAAATTCCATTATTGTTATTTAATGTTTCCTATAGGTAGAATCTGTCATGCCTAAACAATTAACATGTTAATTAAACTTACTTTCGTTTTATTTTTATGATTATTACAATTTAAGGTGACAGCATTTTTAATTTACAAAACGTGTGTGTTCATTTCAATGTTTGAATATAAAATATTATTTTTTTGCTTTTTCACTTCAATCAATCAACAGTGGCTCCACAACCCAGGTCGGGTCTTGGCCTCCTTTAAAGCACGCCTCCATGACTGGCGGTCCTGTGCTGCTGTTCGCCAGTTCTGGATGCCAATGAGCTGCGCATCCCTATTGACACCATCCAGCCATCGAAGCTTCGGCCTTCCTGGCCTTCTTCGACCCCCCGGTGTGCCATTCAAGAGCCCTCTCGGAATGTCCTCCTCACTCATTCGCTGCACGTGTCCAGCCCACCTGAGTCTCCCAATTAAAATCTCCTGTGTTATGGTAGGGTCTCCATACAGACCGTACAGCTCCTGATTATACCTGATACGCCATTCTCCGTTATTGCAAATGGGGCCATATATTTTGCGCAGAATCTTCCTCTCAAATGTCCCCAGAGCCCTCATGTCCACTCTACTTAGAGTCCAACATTCTGAGCCATAGGTGAGCACAGGTCTGATGAGTGTTTTATAAAGTAGAGTTTTGGTTTTTCTAGAGAGATGTCGTGATTTCATGTACCTCTGCAGTCCAAAATAGCATCGGTTTGCAGCTATTAATCTTCGATTTATTTCAGTGGAAACATCGTTCTTACTTGTCACCATGGTACCGAGATACACAAATTCAGAAACGGTTTGGAAGGTAAAGTTGTCTATTTGTAGACTTATTGGGTTTTGGCGTCCATTTACGGGCATATATTTTGTTTTGGTCTCACTGACTACTAAGCCTAGGTTTTTTGCTGATGCTGCTAGTGCTCGGAAGGCATTTATAAGTTCATGTTCCGACCTCGCTATGATGTCAATGTCATCTGCATAAGCCAGGAGCTGCACAGATTCACTGAATATATGGCCTGTTGTTTGTATGCCGCTATCCCTAATGGCCTTTTCCAAAGCCATATTAAACAGCGTACACGCCAAAGCATCTCCTTGTCTAAGTCCATTAAATGTTTTAAGAGGTTCAGACAGATCCCCTTGCACTCTGACACGGCACTCAACGTTGGACATTGTAAGCCTGACTAGGTTAATGATTTTGACAGGAATATTAAATTCAGCCATAGCTTCATAGAGTTTTGTCCTATTGACCGTGTCGTAGGCAGCCTTAAAGTCTATGAAGAGGTGGTATGTATCAATGTTGAACTCTACAGTCTTTTCCAATATATGTCTAAGTGAAAACATTTGATCTATTGTTGACCTTCCCCTACGAAATCCAGTTTGGTATTTTCCAATTATGCATTCGGAGTATTTCTGCAATCTATTACAAAGAATGTTTGAGAGTATTTTATATGCTATATTTAAAAGGGTGATACCCCTATAATTGGAGCAACTCATGGGGTCTCCTTTTTTGAGCAGGGGACATATTATACCACAATTCCACTCATTTGGTAGTATTTCGTAGCGCCAGATGTCACAGATGATTTTGTGAATATGATTGTGGAGAGCCTCGCCACCATGCTTGAACACCTCAGCGGGTAGATTATCACATCCAGGTGCTTTGTTATTATGGAGATTCTTTATGGCAATTGAAATCTCAGCCAAGGTTGGGGATGGCTCATTATCATCAACATCAGTGGTGTCGTATTCTACCTGTTGGTTCCCGCTTGTTGCTCCATGTTGGTTACCATTCAAAAGGACGTCGAAGTATTCCACCCATCGATCCAGAACCTTTTGCCTGTCGTTTAAAATATTTCCCCGACCATCATAACACATAGTTGTTCTAGGCTTGAACTCTTTCCGTTGGTTGTTGATTTTACGATAGAAAAGTCTGGTGTTATTCTGTGAATGCGACAGTTCTGCCTCCTTTATTTGGTTTTCCAGGTATACACGCTTCTTCTTTCTGTGCAATTTCTTCTCTTTCCTCCTTAACTCTTTATACTCCAGCACAGCTTGTCGTGTATGATGCCGTTGTTGCATCCTGAGATATGCTTCATTTTTTTCATTAGTAGCATGTTGGCATTCAGCATCAAACCATTCTTCTCGTAGTGGTGCCTGCCTATTTCCCAGAACCTCATTAGCAGTGGAGGTGACTACAGATTTAACAGTCTCCCAGTGTGTATTGACATCATCCTGGTCCAGGTTCATATTCATGTCGGCATCGTCCAATCTTGAACCGATCAATGTTTTGAATTGTTCTGCAGTTTCTGGTGCTTTTAAATGGTCTGTATTAATCCGGGTTGAACGTGTACCCCTCCGTTTTTTCGCATTGGAAATCCTACATCGAACCCTTGCTATTACTAAGTAATGGTCAGAGTCTACATTTGCTCCGCGATATGTTCGTGTATCCATTAAGTCGGATCTATGCCTGGCGTCAATTAAGAGGTGATCTATTTGATTGACATTTCTTCCATCCGGGGTTTTCCACGTTCCCTTGTGTATATTCTTTCGTGGGAAGCATGTACTGCCTATTATCATGTTGTGAGAGGCTGCAAAATCAACAAGTCTTAAACCATTATCACTCGTCACAGTATGCAGGCTATGTTTTCCGGTTATTGAGGTATGTACCGACTCTTTCCCGATCTTAGCATTAAAGTCCCCAATTACCACCTTAATATCATGTTTTGGACAGTCCTGGTATGTTTTTGCTAGCTTACTGTAGAATTCCTCCTTCTCAATGTCGCTCTTCCCCTCTGTAGGAGCATGAGCATTAATTATACTGTAATTAAAGAACTTTCCAGTTATTCTCAGATGCGATATTCTATGGTCCACAGCATTAAATCCGATAACAAGGTGCTTCACTCTCTTTGAGACAATGAAACCCGTTCCAAATACATGATTCTTTTCATGACAACTGTAAAAGATGGTCCAGTCGCGCTCTTCCATTACTCCCTTTCCTATCCACCTCACCTCTTGAAGGGCTGTTATGTCAGTTTTGTATTTATTAAGTTCATCCAAAAGTATTCTCAGTGTTCCGGCACGGTATAAAGAAAGAACATTCCATGTAGCAATTTTCAAATCATCGTCCTTTTTCCGTTTGCTAGGTCGGTGCAATCTCAGTCCGGCTATATCTCTTTTAGGTTTCGTAACGGTAGGCTTTTTATGGGGTGGAGCTGTTGACACCACGCCCAACCCCCAACCTGGAGGACCAGGGTTTTTCTGTCGGGGATTTCCTTCCCTTAGCTGGTTGTCTCTCGTTTTCTGGCGCCAGAGACTCGCCATCGCCCTACCCATATGGATAGGACTTACTGGTAGTGTTGCCGATGGGATGCAACTAGGCGTTACGCAGCATTTTATAGATACACACCCTCCAGCAGAGTGTGTCTCACTGCGACCCTACCAGTTTTGGGGAGAAGGAGTATTTTGTATAGGATCACCAAAGGGTATGAACTAGGAATTAAGATAGGAAGGTAGGTGTAGGATTGGGAGGGCGCTGACCGGATGGAAGTGTTAAAGGACTGATCAGCGTCCAGCATCAGGTATCCCGGGTGTGCCATACCCGTAACTCACTGGAATAGTGAGCCCCCTGGGAAAGCTTTTTCACTTAATTAAAAAAATAAAGTGACAAGTTTTTGTAAACGCACTGTTACTCACACTATTGCAAAATTACTCTTTAGTCTAAACGATCTACATCCTGACTGGATTTTGCCAAGTAGATAATTGTATAATTTATCATTACATAAGTAACTCCTCCATAACACAAAATTAATGAGTACTGCATTGGTGAGGTATTTTAAAATGTGTACAATGGGCTTTGTTTTGTTATACAATGGTTTTGTAACAGTTTTGTAAAATAACAAATAAATTCAAATTAACAAAAAAGGTCCTTTGAAATCGATAAGTAAATTACTTAAAATGACTGAAATAACTAAATTAACTTAGAATGGGGGTTGATTAAAAGTTTTCAACGCTTTACGCTAAATTATTCCATCAAGGATAGCAGGCTACAAAACTTATTTATCGTAGCCATGGCAATATCGAGATCAGTCCCGTTTTATTTTTTTTTTGTATATTTTCAAACATTTTGGCGTATTTATAATTAAGGAGCAGGCAATCGTCTTTCATCAGGTATAGTACAGTATTTTTATTTGCAACTTTGATGTATGGGGGTGAAACGTGGAAAAATAATACAAGGAAACGAATAGACGCTTTAGAAGTGCGTTTACTGAGATGAGCTCGTGAGATGAAATTATATGATGAAGTACGTGTGGTGTTCATACAAAATTAACGTATATGTGTAATGTATGTGTGTGGGGTTCATTCAAAATTAATGTATGTGTGTAATGTATGTGTATGGTGTTCATACAAAATCAACGTATGTGTGTAATGTATTTGTGTGGTGATCATACAAAATTAACGTATGTGTGTGGTATTCAAACAACATTAACGTATGTGTGTGGTGTTCATACAAAATTAACGTATGTGTGTGTGTGTGGTGTTCATACAAAATCAACGTATGTGTGTAATGTATTTGTGTGGTGTTCATACAAAATTAACGTATGTGTGTGGTATTCAAACAACATTAACGTATGTGGGTGGTGTTCATACAAAATAAACGTATGTGTGTGGTGTTCATACAAAATTAACGTATGTGTGTAATGTACGTGTGTGGTGTTAAAACGAAATTAACATATGTGTGTAATGTATGTGTGTGGTGTTCATACAAAATCAACGTAGGTGTGTAATATATATGTATGGTGTTCATATAAAATCATACATTTTGGAAAAAAACCTCTCTAAAAATGATTGCTTTCAAGTGATTTTAAAGTTCCATAAGCCACTCATATCTCGAACACTAAAAAGCAGACCATTCATAATAATCTTATGTAGTATTATACAATATAGTCAGATCTTTTTCTCTTTTCTTTAAAACTAGTATTTATTAAGGTATATCTAAGATTACAACTCCAAATTTAAAAAAAACAAATTTAATTTTTTTTACTATCGCAAATGCTTTAATTGACGGCCATTCTAGTCTGCTGATAATGTGGAATCGTAAATTCAATGAATAATTTGATTTGATATTTGATCGCATTCTCTTTCAATGGCTGCTCTCAATTAATCAATAGTTACCGATTTTGTGCCATTAACGTTATCTTTGACGAATCTCTAAAAAATATATTGGCGTGAGGTCTGGAGAGTGCGGGGGGTATTCGATGCTATATCTGCGTTTAATCAATCTGTTCAGCAAATTTCCATCAATATAGGGGGAAAGTGCATCATCTTATTGGAGAAGTACACCATCTTGCTAGAAATAAAAGTTCTCCTCGTTCCTAAACTCCTCACGAATGTCTGACATGACAAATTCCTGCTGCAAGTTTAACCCTTCCTGTCCGGTGATGTGTAACTAGTACCCATTGCTTCTAAAAACTTTAATATCTCTTTAGCGGGATGCTTTACTGGTACGTCGTGATGATTATGATTGTTGTTTGGTATTTAAATAAAATACCTCGATTAGCAATGCGGAAAGTGAGAGTGAATAATCAATGAATAGTAAACAGCGATGAATGGTCAAATGATTAATAATAAGTGATCTTTATTTATCCATAAATAGGTATATATACAATTTCAGAACGGGCGCGTGAATGCGTCCGTAATATATTTTTATCTCACTCCTGTGCGTGCAGAGGTGGTCGCAGACGTTGCTAATAATATAGTGGGTAGAATATTTATTGGCGAAACGGCGAGACGGCGTGATGTGTTCTCTTTCTACTGTGGAATGTGTCGTAAATAGTATTTGCGGGTACACAATATTAATGTTCTGGTATGCGACCTTTGGGCATGTCCGAAGGTTCGTCGGTCATTGACCGTGCGTGTTGACAATATTCAGGGACGACGGTATTCCCTACATCTCTATAAATATAAGGAATACTGGATTCTGATTTTAGGTATTCCTCCGTAATACATTTACGCATTGAATTAAAAAAATAATATTAATAATAATTAGCGCTTATCTGTCACGTCAGATATATTTTGTGAAAATCGGGAATAAATTCATCAATACAATCAAACGTGTGCCAGTGCGTGACGTAGGTATATTCATTCTAAAAAAACCACTATGGGTGAGGAAGCGACGCTATTCACGTCTCATTCTCACTCTACTTCGGTATATGGGAACGCAATAAATAGAATCTCAGTTCGCTCGCTTCTCTCGCTTCACTAGCTCGCGGGCTTTCGTTTGAGGTGGTCGCTTCGCCCGTTTTGTGAACGTCGGCCGATGTTTTTTTTTCATGTTTTCAGCAATTAAATTTCAATTATTATCACTTTTGACTTCAAATTTAAGCGATTGGCTATGAATATTTTTATTTTTCCGATTTTAAATCTCTCATTTTTACATGTGTATTGAATACACAGCATCGGAACGCACGGATTTTTTAGCACAGGAAGGGAAAGGTTAAGTAAACGGCACGGTGTAAAAAAGTGTATATACGTTTTTGTGAAATCCTATTTTGATCTTATCAAACGCTTATATTCCATCTTATCAGATCAATCCACTTCTACGTAGTCGTTTGAATTGCACGAAAATATTGCTTTCAAAATATCTACTTTCTATGTGATACGCACTGCGGTCATCGTCGCGCTTTTAGACTACAATAAATGAAATTTATTTATTCATAAATCGTTGAGAAAATAAATTTATTATTCTCTCTAAATAAAAAAATACACGAAACAATAAAAATTTGTACATGCGATACCCGAGTTACGATGTTTCGTATTTATTAATTTAAAGTCACTTAAGTACGTTGATGAGTGCTTTCTAACGCGCTCAATTTTAGAAGAAAATTTACTTTTTGCTTTTGGTAATGTGACATGAAATATGTCAATATCCGAAGCAGTCCCGTTCAGAAGAGTTAAGGCCCTTCCAACAGGCATAGCGGCTGGAAGACCCGTTCTTGCGTATGTTATTGAGAACAGTTCTTGCCGGCGCAGTTAATGTAATTGTTAGTAACATTTAACGCTAATCTTTGTAGTAATGCTGGACGGCTCACAACTCCCCGAATGAGTTTGACAACGTATACCAGGAGACGCAGATCTCGTCTTACGCTCAAGGAGGTATACCCGAGCATGCCCAGCAGAAACTGAGTAGGATAAAGCCATGGATAGATACCGAACTCACTCATAAAGAGATATCGTAGATTTTTTTTGTATTTTTGTAAAGGTTGAACCATATTATATACAAAACTTAAATAAATATATGTACAGTAGCAAGAAAATAAAAATGAATGAATAAGAAATCGTTGTGAAGCCCAAACAACTAACTCCTATTATGAAGAAAGCTTTATAATTTATTTGTATCAAACACTGTTTATTCCACTTTTTTGTAACGGTATAACCCTACCGGTTTCAAGGCTTTCCCCTCATCTTCAGGGGAGCATAAACAAGACTAAATTCTGCAAACATCTGGTAAACACATATACGAGACTAACACATATACATCTGCTAAACACATATATTTGGCGAACATCTGGTAAACACATATATCCCAAAAATCTTTCCGCTGCTGGCCAAAATCGTCCCATGCCTCCCTCAGCCCCCAACCGTTGAAGCGTGTATATCGGTACCAGTTCGAACAGAATTTAGTCTTGTTTATGCTCCCCTGAAGATGAGGTGAAAGCCTTAAAACCGGTAGGATTATACTGTTACAAAAAAGTGAAATAAACAGTGTTTGATAAAAATAAATTACTATGTCTTTAAACCTCCACAACGCTAATGCCTTAACTATAAACAACAATAAAGCTTTGAATACTTTCTTTAAAAACATTTTATGATATGTTGAATATGTCAATATCTGAGATAGATCTGATGAAGATGTCAATATCTGAGGCTCTGTTTAAAAGGAACATTCCTTGTACCAAATGAAGAGATCTTGGCAAGTTGGTTTACTTATTGCCAGTCTAAATAAATCAATATTTCTGTACTTGGAATAGTTCTTAGGAACGTAAAAAAACATATTTCTAACATAGTTGGATTAGGTGTAGCTCTCCTCGGTAATTTCAAGATATAAGAAGACATCCTCACATATCTCTTCACGTTTATAATGTAGTATCCCAACGTACCAAGAAGGAACTCTGTAGGATAGAGCCACGAGTAGAAACCGCATTAATGTAAGTAAAGATATATAAAAAAAACTTTTTTACCTTCTTCTCGGCCGTTGCTACCAAATACTAGAGAAATTGCAGTTTAAAATATGTAAATGCATTAGTTTATTGTATGTTGACTGTTGCACTTCTTGTGTGACCCAAACCCGCGATTATGTATGGCTCAGAATGCTGGACTATGTACAGCTCCTACTCTAGGCAACTTGAAACAACAGAAATGGGAATGCTTAGGTGGTAGGCAGGAGTATCACTGAAACATAGAATTAAGAGCTCACGCATTCGTGGTAGCCTGGGAGTCACTGACATAAACAGTAAGCTGGAAGAGCGACAGCTGAGATGGTACGGCCACATAAGACGAAGACCACCAGACCATACTGTAAATCAGGCAATGTCTGTGGATGTTCCTCGACAGCCGTTCAGAGGAAGACCAACGAACTCCTGGATAACTCAATGTTCCGAAATCCTGCAGAGAAACGGCCTAGATGAAAGCGACACCCAGAACCGAAGAACGAGAATAGCCGAGCCCAACAGCCTACCAATGCAATGAGTTGGGACAGCGCCAGGAATAAGAAGAAGACTGTTGCACTTCAGCAAACACAGTCATGACAGACTAAATTAGAAATTCCGATGGTAAGGACATTACACTTCCATTACGATCGACAGATTTAAATTATCGCAGCCTCTCCTAAGGAAGAGTTTTATGAAGCACCTACGATAAGCAACGGAAAAATGTTAACTCAGATTTTAAACAGTTTAAGAATAAAATCAATCTGGAAATGAATCTGCTAAGAATCGAACCTGAGGCACTTGCTTAGTTAGCGCGAATGTTAACTGTTAGACAACGGTCGCCGACGAGCGGGACTAAATATTGAGGAATTGCATAAGACATTTACATTGTTAACCTTTCCCTTCCTGTGCTAAAAAAATCGCGCGTTCCCGTGCTGTGTATTCAATACACATCAATACACATGTAAAAAATGAGCGATTTAAAATTGGAAAAATAAGAATATTCATAGCCAATCGCTTAAATTAATTAAATTTGAAGTCAAAAGTGATAATAATTAAAATTTAATTGCTGAAAACATGAAAAAACATCGACCGACGTTCACAAAACGGACGCAGAGGCCAACTCGTATGAATGCCCGCGAGCTACTGAGACGGAACTCTGAACACTAACACTGTGTATGTTATGCCTCGAAGGAAGAAACAACTGCGAACTGAGATTCTATTTCTTGCATTTTCATATACCGAAATAGAGTGAAGGTGAGACGTGAATAGCGTCGCTTCCTCACCCATAGCGGTTTTTTTAGAATGAATATTCCTACGTCACACACTGGCACACGTTTGATTGTATTGGTGAATTTATTCCCGATTTTCACAAAATATCTGTGATGTGGCCGATAAATGCTAATTATTATCAATATTATTTTTTCATTCAATGCGTAAATGTATTACGGAGGAATACCTAAAATCTGAAGCCAGTATTTATAGAGATATTAAAGTTTTTAGAAGCAATGTGTACAGTTACACATCACAGGGAAGGAAGGGTTAAACGCACTGCTGCCAGCACATATTCTAATGGACAGCTTGTTCCAGTTTTCTTGGCAACTGTGGCACTCAAATACTAAAGTTTATAAACTTTTTTAATACACCTTTTATACACAAGGCGATGTTTTTATCAGGGTACGAATCATCCACAGATGTTCTCACACGACTTTTATTTCCTTATCAGGGTATGAGAAGATCTGTGGCAGCCGTGGTCTAACGGTTAGCATTCACGCTAAGCAAGTGAATGCCCCAGATTCGATTCCTTGTAAATTCAGTAACGGGCTGGTTTTATTCTTAGACAATATTACATTTCAATGCGTGTTTTTTGTTGCTTTTATGCTGCTTATCATAAATACTTATATTGCATTAAAGCATGGGTCGGCAACCTTTTATTGTAAGAGGGCCAAATATTTTACGTGGGGATTAGTGAGGGCCGCACTTGGGCCATATGTCATTACATTATATCAGGTCTGTAAATATGAAACCGGAATTTGCTCATAGATGGCTCTAGTTGTCAATATAGTGACTGTCAAACCGCGTCTTTGGCGCCTTTTTCTTGTGTTTACATTTGTCAAAGACTTTTAACTCACAACAATACAAGTTTATTATAACTACATATGTTTTCATAGCGTTAAGCATGTCGGTTTTTGTGCTTGATAACTACGATTCGCGGACAGCATTGATTTTCTGTTACCATTTGAAGAAAACTGCTGCAGAATCGCATAGAATGCTTGTCGCAGCTTACGGTGAGCATGCTCTTGGTAAATCACAGTGCTTTGAGTGGTTTAAAAAATTCAAAAGTGACGATTGTGACGTGAGAAACGAAGGAACACCACCGAGAAAGTTTACAGACGTCGAATTGCAAGTTGGATGAGGATGACGCTCAAACGCAACAACAACTCGCGGATCAATTAAATGTGACACGAGAAACCGTCTCCATATGTCTGAAAGCCATGGGAAAGATCCAGAAGGTGGGAAAATGGGTTCCACGTGAACTGAATGAAAGACAGCAGGAAAACCGAAAAATCACTTGCGAAATGCTGCTCGCCAGATACAAATGAAAATCATTTCTCCATCGAATTGTGACTGGCGATGAAAAATCCGTAAAAGATCATGAGTAACTCCAAGCAAACCGGCGACATCGACTGCAAGGCCGCCAAATCGCTATGGACGGAAGACAATGCTCTGTGTTTGGTGGGATTAGAAGGGTGTTATCTATTATGAGCTGCTAAAACCTGGCGAAACTGTTAATACTGACCGATACCGACAACAAATGATGGATTTAAAAACAAGCATTGCGTGTAGTTAATAAAACCACGGTAATTTTCTGAGTTATTCTTTTTCTTATTTTTTTTCCTTTCTTAAATATCAGTACTGGACTGTTAGCGCATCGTGTGTCAGAGACGACACTGTACAAACTATGTGTATTACTTACCGCCGGGTACTATATACAGTACCCGGCGGTAAGTAATACACATAGTTTGTAGAGCGTCGTCTCGATGCGCCATCAGTCCGGTCCGGTAACGACTGACAAATCGCGACGGAACACGTGTATGAATGATAGAGACGACGCTCTACAAACGATGTATATTACTTACCGCCGGGTACTATATACAGTACCCGGCGGTAAGTAATACACATAGTTTGTAGAGCGTCGTCTCGATGCGCCATCAGTCCGGTCCGGTAACGACTGACAAATCGCGACGGAACACGTGTATGAATGACAGAGACGACGCTCTACAAACGATGTATATTACTTACCGCCGGGTACTATATACAGTACCCGGCGGTAAGTAATACACCTAGTTTGTAGAGCGTCGTCTCGATGCGCCATCAGTCCGGTCCGGTAACGACTGACAAATCGCGACGGAACACGTGTATGAATGACAGAGACGACACTCTACAAACGATGTGCATTACTTACCGATGGGTACTGTACTATGTTGCTATCAATAAACCGTTTTTACAAATCGCTACCATTCGTGATACAATTTCGCACATGAAATATTTTGTCCGTAATTCGAATCCAAGTTAGGAACCGATTTGACTACCTGAAGTCCGAGGATTGCCTGTAATGCGAGCTCGTATAATTATGTTAGCAAGTTTTGATGATATTTTTAATGCCTCCAGTCCTAGCGGCATGAATATGAAACATGGATTATGCGAGCCTTTCGAGTCCCCCCACAAGTGGTGTTGCGCAAACAACCCAAAGGGGTGGGTAAATAATTTAATTTGCAAATTAAAACAGAGAAAAAAAAATACACGTAATGGAGGGAATTTTTTTTAACTAAACGATGTTAATGTTATTGAGATTATTCTAAAGTCATACAAAGTCAAGTGTGGCGAAGTACACTTTTAGATGTCAAAAAGATTTTTTTGCAAAAATATGTATATATTTATTTTCATACTTTGTGTACATTTTTACAAGTACCCGGCTGTAAGCAATACACACCGGGCTTGAGAAAGAGACTGTTGGCAATAATCGGCTAACTTCGGCTTTGTAGAGTGTCGTCTCTGTCCCTAGAACGCTTGACAACGACTGACAAATCGCGATGGAACACGTGTATGAATGTCAGCGATGACGCTCTACAAAGCCGAAGTTAGCCGATTATGATCGACAGTCTCTTTCTTAAGCCCGATGTGTATTACTAACCGCCGCCGGGTACTGTACTTTATTGTCTCTGCAGGGAGACTCTGGAATCAGTTACAAATCAATGCTAGACTCGCTCCGCCTTTGACATGCTTTAAGAAGCGACTGAAAAAACTAAACTTCTAGTCAGTAATATATAACGTGTTTCATTCCTTATATTTCTTTCCTCTCCGCCATTCCTTCCTTTTCCTTTGATTGATGATATCTCACATTATATGAAAAAGACGACCTCCATGGTCTATTTGGTAAGACGCTTGTCTTCCAACTCGGAGATTGAGGGTTCGATCCCCGCTGGAACGCACATTTTTTTAAAAAAGGATTTCCAGTCTGGTTTTCATTTATGACCTCTAAAACAACATTCTGGTTGGTTGGAAGAGATTTCCAAGTTGCAATAAGGACGTATTGTACTGTATACAACGAAAGTGTAATACAATAAAAAAAATCTTTGTGGAATTTGTGGGCGTATGCTCACGTATATATATTAGTACTCGCACATAATATTTACTCATTGATAATCATTTGAATGCCTTTTTGCGACCACGTAACTTGATTCATTTACTTTTTTCTGGTTATTTTGGAAGAGATTGCCGCTTGGCAATAATCCCATCAGATTGTATTTGCAATAAAGGTATAAATAAAAAAAAACAGATGCGTGAGACTCTCGCGCGGTAGAAGTGAAACTTCTTTGCTCCTAGGAAAAATAAATTTTATGCATTGCTTTTATTCCATTTGTTAACGATTTTTTTAGGATTAGGAAATGGTTATGTGGAATTTAATTCAAGAAAATCTATCTTAATTAAATAAAAAAATGGTTATAGAATTTAATTCAAGAATATCTCTCTTAATGAAATAATTTTTTTTTAATTTTTAATAATAATAAATAATAATTTTAATAATAATATAATACACTTAATAATATTAAATATATATTTTTTAATATTAAATGTATTAATATTTTTATGTTATTATTAATTATTAAATACATTATTTTTAAATAATTATTTATTTATTATTATATTATTAATAATATTATCATGTTAAATTATTAATTAATTATATTATAATTAATTATTATATAATTATTAATATTTTAATAACACATATATATAGTAGTATATTATACATATTATTATAAGTATATATTCAATATAAATTATATATTAAATAAATATTAAAATGAATATTAAAAAAAATTTAATAATAATTTGATAATAATTTAATAATTATTTAATAATAATGAAATAGTAATATAATGCACCGTTTCACTTTTCGTGACGTTCAGGTCAATTTGCCCGACCGCGCCTGTAGAAGTTTCACTTCAATATATACATGGTTAAGCATGGTGTATGTTATGTTACACCACAAGGTTCATTAATATGGTCACTAACAAACAGTTATCCTTAAATAAATTGACAACTTTTCCTAGGAGCTAAGAAGTTTTACTTCTACCGCGCGAGAGTCTCACGCATCTGTTTTTTTTAACTAATGAATGCACATAGATACTATAAAATACTATTATCATTTACAAGGGGGCGCGCAGCGCCCCCTTGTAAATGATATCCCATATGGGATATAGCCGAGCTATGGATCTGTGCGGATATGTCATAAGTATTATATTATATGAAGTGGTACATAATCTGAGCGTTCCTGCAGCAATAGAGAGAGGTTTAATAAGTGGTACATTGCGTGTACCATTGTGCAGTACTGCGTCAAAAAAGGTGGTACATAACGTGGACCACTAATCCTGTAAGAGTTAAGAAGCGACTGAAAAAACTCTTAATTTCTAGTCAGTAAAATAACGTGTTTCATTCCTGATTTTTCTTTTCCTTTCCTCTCCACTATCCCTTCTTTTCCTTTTGATGGATGATATCTCGCTTTATATGAAAAATAATGTTCGGGTGATTGTCCGTGTTTGTAGGGTTTGTGGGCATATGCTCACGTATGTGTTTATGGATTTCGTGGGGATGGATAGTCATTTGAATGATTTATGCGACCACGTAACTTGCTTCATTCACTCTTGTCTGGGTGGCTGGTGAAGAGATTGCTGCCTGGCAATAAGCCCGCCAGATTGTATTTTCAATAAAAGTGTTAAATAAAAATAATGCGGTCTCTTTTATTTGCATTACTTTTGTTACAAGGCACATTTTACCGTTTATTTATATAAATAAATAAATAATTGGATTCCTGAGAACAAAGTCAAAGAATCGTACTATGTGGAATTCAACAAGTAATTCCACATAACCAAAGATTCCCAAAGCGGTCTATACGGACCCCCAAGGGTCGATTTCTACTTGCAGGGGGTCTATGTCAGTGAGTAAACAAATTGGGGGTGCACGAGACGTAAATGGGGGTCCACGTGAGCGGATCCCATTTAGGCAGATCATCATCAATATTTAGGCGTTCCGTAAATGTCTTATTACACCTAACACAGATTGTGTGTACATAATACTTATATTAGACATATAAAATACTTATAATAAAGAAATCGAATGCAAATCACTGAACGTGGAGTTCACCTCACTAATTTGAAGCCAAATATTGAATCATTGCTATCAGAGCATTAGGTTTATCTCTCTCATTAACAGTATTATTTGTGTATTAATTTAATGTAAGAATTTTACTAGGTTTTGATTTGTTCCGTTCCAAAACCAAATATTTACTTGCATTTTGTGTCTTTTCAATAAAGATATGAATACAAATTGTACATGTTTTTCATTTTTTTACAATTGTCCACTCTACAAAAAACCTTATCAAGGTGAACATCACTGTGTCAGCTGTCAAAAACACATTTGAAGTTAATAAGTTTAGGAAAATTCAATATTAGGCAGGCAGGGGGTCTACGGAATTCAAAAAAAATCGACAAGTGGTCTACGGGGGGGGAAAAGTTTGGGAAACTATGATCTAAACCTTGGTTCCATCAGAAAACGATTTCTAAGAGATTTATATCTGGTATTTCTGGAAGCGAATGCCATTGTTCGATCGATTGGCATTTGGCGAAAATTTAAGCCCTTGATATCTCGATGTCGTATGGTGTGATCTGGAGGAGGAGACATTCGATCACATATTTTTAATTGTTCGAAGTACTCCTCGAACAATTTCATGATTAAAATAACTAAATGTTCCCCTCTTAATAAATCGTACATTTTGCCCCTTAATCATACAAATGTTTTAACCGTGATTTTGAAATTTATTTCCCATAACGACATTAACTTTTCCCTTCCTGTACTAAAAAAATCCGCGCATTCCGGTGCTGTGTATTCAATACACATCAATACACATGTAAAAATGAGCGATCAAAATCGAAAAAAGCAACAATACTCAAAGCCAATCGCTTAAATTAATTAAATTTAAAGTCAAAAGTGATAATCATTGAAATTTAATTGCTGAAAATATGGCTGTCGCTTAATACTCTGAGATTTCGGTATACTTCATGCATTTTCGGTGAAAAATTACAGGGTGACGAGATTCCTCTTTAGCAGGCAGAAGTTCGTCGTAAATAAAACAATAAACGTTCCAGAAACTGATAATCTATTTTGTTCATTTAAGCCCCTTTATTTTCCCGTGTATGGCGTCGCGGCTTACTTGATACTTGCTAGATACCATGTATACCACGCGTTTTCTGCATACATGGGCTGTTCGATTATTTATACTGACTATTGCGAAGGTCACGCATTAGGAACATTTAATTACGATAGGTACAATGATTACAATTTTTTCTCCACAATATATACACAGAAATTACAAATAAATCATGTATTTTAGGTGACGCATACGTCCAATACAACGCGTGTGACATACGTATATTAATATATAACATGACATGAAAATAAACGTATATTAATGTGTCATGTACAATATATGTATTTTTATAACATTAATGTATATATAGCGTGTTGCTTATCTTGATATGTCGTGATGATCTTGATTTATATTTGTTTATTTATAAATACTCAGGAATGCGGATAAAAAACGAAAGTGACAGCGGGTAAATAATACAAGTCTTGACAGCTGAATGAATGACAATACTAATATGTTTATTTCTCGGCGCGCGGGTAATTTATACAAATGAGTGAGCCAGTTCGCGCTACATGTTCTGTCTTACTCTGGCGCGTGAATTGGCGGTAGCTTATTTATTTGTATTTGGAGATGGCTAGACAAATCGCAGATACTATAAAAATAGTAAACATTGTTGTTGTTCTTAGCGTGTAACAATCTATGAATACTTCATCGGTCATTGACCCTGTATGTTTGCTATTTTAACAATAATTAATTTAATTTAATTATGTTTAACAATTCACTTATTTATTTTGACAATTATTTATTTATTTAGGTAGGTATCCTACATAGCTCCCTTCCTAGCGAACGCAGAGAGCGCGTGCCCTGCGTGAACGTTAGGTTTCCAGTGCATCTGACGCCTGGACTGGTTATCCGTTTCCCGTGTCGAAGTAGGTACGTGGATAACAGCAGCGCGTGGCGTTTTTTCTCAGGTCTGTCGTTCAGATGGGTGATGCGGGAACGGGGGGTAGGTTTGGTCGTCTCTCACTAAATTTGGATTGTCTGCGGTGCTTGGTTGGTCGTTGCGTTGATCGTCGATGATTGGTTGTGTGGATCAGGTTGCAGATGGCGTCCGCGGTGGAAGGTGGATCTGCAATTGCTTGATGATGGTGGTGATGGTGTAGATCAAGTTGCAGATTGATCTGCGGTGGCTTGATGATGATGATGATGGTGGAGATCAAGTTGCAGATGGCGTCCGATGTGGACGGTTGATCTGCAGGTGCTTGATGATGGTGATGATGGTGGAGTCTGCGGTGCTCGTGGCTGCAGCGTGGTTGTAGCGTGGTTTTATCGATGTTGTAGCGTGGTTGTATCGTGGTTGTATCGATGTCCGTGGTTGTATAGATGTTTTAGCGATGCTTGTCTGCTACAGCATCTTGTCGGTCAGTAGTTCGTCGAGGGAGGCAATCCTGTAAATCGTGTGGCTGATCGCCAGGACTGACCTCACGTGAGCTGGCGTCGGGCTCGTCCACATCAGATGTTGTGTTGTATCTGAGTGACGGCTCTGGTGTCCTTGCTGGCGTCGTGCTTGGCCAATTCGCCGGGGAGTAGAATCTTGACGGTGGTCTGGATCTTTCTGCTGGTGATGATGCTCATCTTGTTGTAGTGGGCGAGGCGGTTGGCGTTGGCGGCGGTGCGCTCGAAAATCTCGTTGACAAAACTGCTCATGATGCTCATCGCGTTGCTGCTGATGCCGGTGTCGAGTTGCACTTGTTTTGACATTGCTATCGTGTCGGCGATATTCGATATAGTCGGAATGCGTATTCAGTTTTCGTGCGGGTTCAGTTTTCGTGCGGGTTCACTAATGTAGCGATGTTCGATATAGTCGGAGTATGTGTCCATTTTTCGTGCGGGTTCACTAATGTAGCGATGTTCAGTTTTCGTTCGGGGTCACCAATATAGCGTGTTGCTTATCTTGATATGTCGTGATGATCTTGATTTATATTTGTTTATTTATAAATACTCAGGAATGCGGATAAAAAACGAAAGTGACAGCGGGTAAATAATACAAGTCTTGACAGCTGAATGAATGACAATACTAATATGTTTATTTCTCGGCGCGCGGGTAATTTATACAAATGAGTGAGCCAGTTCGCGCTACATGTTCTGTCTTACTCTGGCGCGTGAATTGGCGGTAGCTTATTTATTTGTATTTGGAGATGGCTAGACAAATCGCAGATACTATAAAAATAGTAAACATTGTTGTTGTTCTTAGCGTGTAACAATCTATGAATACTTCATCGGTCATTGACCCTGTATGTTTGCTATTTTAACAATAATTAATTTAATTTAATTATGTTTAACAATTCACTTATTTATTTTGACAATTATTTATTTATTTATTTATTTAGGTAGGTATCCTACATATACAACAGTTTCTATCCTTTCCTCTCTACCTCCATGTTTTTTCTACTAAAAATTCAAATCAAATAATCATGAAATAAATATCCTACGTCCCTCTCATAAGTCCGATGAAGGAGTAAGGTGTTCCAAAGTCGGACCGATACTCCGAGCACAAAACACCAACAGTGTGACCTCTTCAGCATTGTTGGAAAGACGTTTGAGTTGGTAAAATTATGAAAAAAAAAAGCGATGAAGATATTTATTTACAAGTGGTCACGTCAGTAGACAGCTGTATGAAATAGATTCTTTTTTATACTCGAAACAAAATGCCCCTTCACACTTTATGGTGTGGCAAAAAGCATGACATCCATACTAACATCAAGTAACACAATGAGGTGCGAAATTAATAACAAGACACCCACGCTGAGTCGCTCAACAGTCAATATATACAACGCAACCCCTGGGAATGGGAATTTCAATAGGGATGATTTCCGGTGCACACTGGATCGAAAAAAAATCTCTCGCATATTTATTTATTGTAATTTGTTAAGTCAAATACTGTTTATTCCACTTTACACAACGATATAATCCTACCAGTTTGAAGGTTTGACTTGGCATTTGGTTACGAGCAGTTTCTGTTTTTTTGCTGGTATTGTACTCTAGAAATTAGATTTTTTTTTTGCATATTTTTAAAGTTTAGGCCTTTGAGAATATGTTCTCAAAAGGATATTTTTAAATTCTCAAGATCTACGAACTAATGGTATAGCTATAAATGAGGCAGCAATTACGCTGAATGAGTCAGACAGTAATCTCAAAACTTTAAACGCGTTTTTCTCGAAACTACTTTTTTCGACCTGGTCGACATAAAATCTCAAGTTCTATCCAACCGATTGCCTTCAAATTTGGTATGAAACTTTGATAAATATTTTTATATCGTCTCTACCTGATAAAAGTTAATAAAAATGATTATTTTTTACTATTTTTTTAAAATGAAAATATTTGAAAAAAGGTTAAAAAATTGAATATTTTTTCAGACAACCTCCATTTTACGGTTTTTCTCTTTGGTACCAACTATTAGGACATTATTTTTTATCAAGAAACTGTGTATGGTTTTTATTTCAGATTTGCAAAAATGCTTCAATCATGTCGACCAGCTTACCCCCTTTTTTTACGACAAGATATAACGCTGATAACATCTTGAATTGTAATTTATTTTTATCAAACACTTTATTCCACTTTTTTTGTGACGGTATAACCCTACCGGTTTCAAGGCTTTCACCTCATCTGAAAGCCTTGAAACCGGTAGGGTTATACCGTCACAAAAAAGTGTAATAAACAGTGTTTGATAAAAATAAATCACAATGTCTTTAAACCTCCACAACGTTATTGCCTTAACTATAAACAATACATCTTGAATTTTTTTTTCTCAAAAATAAACAAATAAAAAAATGCATACGAAAAATGTTTTTAGCTTTTTTAAATTCAATTCAGGCCTCTAGAGTAGAATAAGTTCCCTCACAATAAGTTTCCTTAATAGTATAAGTTCCCTTACAGCGGAATAGTGTTGCTCACATGCATCCTCCAAGGGGATAAAATCCTACTCGTTACTCGGAAGAAATTTTAATAATCAACTCTCAGAATTAATAATAACGTAACATTATATTGATTTGTTCTGTTTTCTCATTACTTTTTCCTGTGTTTATTTAGCAAATAACACACTCGATAGCTTCCGAGAAGCAATATTTGGTCGTATTCGTATCCGGCAAACCTTATCATCAGGGGAGCACAAAAGTTTTGTTTATGCTCCCTGATAATGCGGTTAAAACCTTGAAATCAGTAAGAGTGTACCGTCAGTATATCGAGGCGAACATCTGGTAAACACATATATCCCAAAAATATCTCATTTGCTGGCCGAGATCGTCCCATGCCTCCCTCAACCCTCAGTCCCCAACCCAAATTTCCTCAAGCGTTAAAAGCGTGTATTTCGGTACCAGTTCGAACATAATTCAGTCTTGTTTGTGCTCCCCTGAAGATGAGGTGAAAGCCTTGCAACCGGTAGGATTATACCGTTATTCAAAGTGGAATAAACAGTGCTTGACGAAATAAATTACAGTGCATTTTAACTTCCACTGTGTTAATGCCTGAATTATAATTAACTTATTCATTGTTTTTAAACTTTATTGTTAAGTTATAAATTACAACATTGCGTATTTATTGCTAAATGTCAATTTGTTTCTAACTATAACAGTATCAATAGTTCTTAAAGTTATAAGTGGCAGATGAAGGATTTGCATTATTGATTTTGTTGTATTTTCTTACAATATACGGTCGATTTAGAGCACATCAACACAAAGCACAAAATGTTACTAAATATAAATATGAAATTGATTTATACAAAACTGCAATCAAAATAAGCACACATATGCCTCCACATAGATGAGCACACAGCAGAGCAAGTCCCAGGGCTGTATCAAACGCATGGAAGGAGCCTCAAAAAAACCATATAAACACAAAACAAAATATTAAAAAAAAAACATTCGCGTAGTTTTTTCCTCAATACATACAGACAATTTAAAAATATATCACAATAATACGAATAAAAAGTCAAGAAACAATTTGATGTAAAGAAAATACAAATATGGCAAAGTAAAATGTTTGAAAACAGAAGAGCATATATGATGAGATGTATTAATTGAGATGAGGCGAGAACTGTGTGTATTGACAGACATGCGTGGAGATCTGTCTTCTCTGCCTACCCCAAAAATGGGACATGATGCCATCATAAGACGAACCACGCCGTACAACTCTTCGAAATACCTTATTCGAGTATATCTGATTTTTCAATCGTAGTTTGAGGAATATACGAGGCATATCCAGAAAGTAAGTGTACTGAATTTTTGTAGGCTACAATTTTTTTTATTTAAACAAAAAAATTACGTAGTTACCGTAGTACATATGTGAGCTATTTTTCGACATAGTCGCCATTCCTCTCCATGCAGGTGGTGAAGCGGGGTATCAACTTTTTGATGCCTTCCTCGAAGTAGTTTCCCGCCAATCCCTCCGTCCACTTCTCCCCTCCTCCTTTACCTCCTCGTCGGTTCAAAACCTTTTTCCACCCATGTGCAGCTTCAGGGAGATAGTAATCTGAAGGTGCTAGGTCAGGGGAATGCGCGGGATGGTTCAGGACATCCCATTTAAACGAGACGAGCAGTTCCTTCGTGGCGTTGGCCGTGTGTGGTCTGGCATTGTCGTGCAGCAGGCAGACACCCTTTGTCAGCATGCCTCTCCTCTTGTTCTGAATCGCCCTCCGCAATTTTTTTAGGGTCTCACAGTATCTTGCAGAGTTGATGGTCTCCCCTTGAGGCATATATTTAATTAAAATTATGCCTTGACAGTCCCAAAACACGGATGCCATGATTTTCTTGGCTGAAATTGTGGTTTTGAACTTTTTGGCGGAGGGTGAAGAGGTGTGACGTGACCGTTTTTAAACTCGCGACACCACTTGTACACACTCGTACGATTCATAGCTTTATCACCATATGCAGTTTTTACCTCACTATAAACCTCAACCGGAGGTTTTCGCTTCCAAACGAGATAACGGATGACGCTGCGTATTTCGCACTTGGCGGAAGATTGGATTGACATTTTTCACGAAACGTGTTGTCGCGTTGACACTTCTCAACGTACTGACCTCGAACCGGTCTCGTTGTGGAGGGGAAGGGTCAGGCTACACGGAAGTGTAGCCAACATGTCGAAAATAAAATCCACCCGTTCGTGAGAGCCTCAGTACACCTACTTTCTGGATACGCATAGTATATTATAATACATGCAAGGGTAGAAAATATCATAACTGTCGCGTAAAAAGTGACTTAAAAATGTCTGAAATGAAAACAAATATGTATTAAGACTTTTGCAGTTCTACGTTTCTGTTGTATAAAATCTTTCGGAGTGTTGTACCGTGTGGTTTGGCTTATAATGCCGACGTTTTGAAAACGTTGCTGGTTTCATTTTCAAGTGGATGCACATCCAAGTGATGAATAAATTGTTTAGAGTCTCGATCCAATGGTAGGACGCCTTACTCTTTCGTCGGGTAAATTCTGATCGTTATTATATTTAGGTTGAGAAGTGGATGCGCACCGGATGCAGCTTCCTCTATAGCAGAGTTTCAACCGTAACGTGAGCACACGGGCCATCCCGTTTTGCGACCGTAACGTGAGTTCATGATTCTCTTCCTTCACAGGCGAACAAGTGCGCGTCTTTCACAATTGTTGCAAATTGTTCATTTTAATTTTGTTTCCGCTATTTGCCAAATTTGAGGTGTAATCCATTGTCTCTGTTAATATTGTTTGGATATTTATAGATTTTTATTGCGTCTTTCATTAATGAGACATGATAACTCTTTTGGTTCAAGTAAGAAACGATGACTTGTCTCAATGAAGTGTTCAACAAAAGCTGAATTTTCGGGAACAGCGAATCTGTAGGCTTTCTCATGTCCGACTTTTCTTTTGATCACCGTTCTTGTGACTATGCGCTCACGTCATGTTCGTGAACCGGGACATACCCATGCGCTCACGTTACGGTTGAGACTCTGCTGTAGGCCAAGCGATATCACGTATGGTGAAATTAACTATTAACAAGTATTGAAGATGAAAACAGAAACGTTTTTTAACGTCGGTATTATAAGTTGAATAGCGCAGTACAACTCTGCGAAAGACTTTATATAGATTCTTTCACATTGAGCGGTTTTTTAAATTCTTGGATAAAACACAGATGGCGTCGTGAACTTGCCTGGGTCTTGTGCCATTTGAGAAGTATAATGTATGAAATTCATAAAAATTGAGTCGTATACAATACAACGACGCGTTTAAATGATTTAATTATTTTATATATTGTAATCTCCGGAAACGGCGATGTTAATTGGTCACCAAGATCATGTGATCTGACACCGTTGGACTATTATTTCTCGGATTACATGAAAAGCCAGGCCTATAAGAATGACCCCCGATCAATTCCTGAGCTGAAGGACGAAATTATTCGCGTTATTGGTCTGTTAGAACCACAATTATGACAAAATGTCATCGAAAATTTTGACAAAAGAGTGGATATCTGTAGAGCGGCAAGAGGTGAACTTTTGGCGGATATTGTTTTTTGTATTTAAATCTCATACATTATACTTCAATGACCAATAAAAAGTTTATTTGATATCAAAGCAAATTGTGTGTTTTATTCAAGAATTAAAAAAAAATTGAATTGAAAAAAAAGGCTAAATTTGAAAGACCCTATACAACTGAATTTAAAACATTTTTTTTTGTATAATTCATGAGAGCGTCCGTTTGACACAGTGTGCGCCTCCCTCTAACGCCACCCATAGCAAATAATGAATGAATATTTTCCAATAAATAATATCCCGAACGTAATATTCTGCGTAGGTTGATGCCGATTCAAGAGGAAAATAAATAAAAAATATGTCTGTTAGGCAAAAATAATTTTCAATTTGTTGTAATATCCTGTTTAATATATAATATTATATTATCATTATTCTGTTAGTCCTTATTAATTCTGCTTCTTATCTAAAGACATAGCGAATAATTTGGTAAGACGTCTGTCTTCCAATCCGGAGTATCAGAGTTCGATTCACCATGTTATACTTTTTTTTAAACCGACTTTTTATACGGCTTTTTGAATTTATTTTGGTTGATTGTAAAATATTAACACATCCCGTAGTTTTCTTATCTACATTTTATAGAGTTTCTATATTTGCACAATAAACTAGTGTTTTTCATAAAACACAATAAATAATAAAAATAAAATGACCATTTATCTAGAGCCGTTTATATAGGTAGAACAGATTCTTGTTAAGGGCGCTCCAACTCGGGAGTCGAACCCACTGTTATATAGGTAGAGCAGACTCTCGTCAAGAGCGCTCTTACCCGAGACTCGGACCCACTGTTATATAGGTAGAGAAGACTCTCGTCAAGGGCGGTTCAACTCGGGAGTCGAACCCACTTTTATATAGGTAGAGCAGACTCTCGTCAAGGGCGCTCTTACCCGGGACTCGGACCCACTGTTATATAGGTAGAGCAGACGAGAGTCTGCTCTACCTATATAACAGTGGGTCCGAGGAATGCAAGGAATCACCCTCTGTTCTACATAGCAACTTACAGGACGAATATCATGGCTAAACACTCAGTGACGCGTGGTATAGAGATATTGAACCAACTGAATGACACTGTTGATATATTCTCGATACCACCTAGCAGTATGAGAAGAATCCTGGCTGATATTCTTCCTAACGAATAAGCTAACGCTAGAAGCAGACCCTCTTTGTGTAACAGGAGAAATCCGTGCAAAGTAGATAAAAATAAAATAAAAATCATCCAGACCACACTTGCTGCCAGGATTCTCCACAATACCCATTCTGTAAAGGTGAATTGTCACCACGCAGTGGCCCGTCCGCAAACAACACATGACAGACACATCCATCTTGTTAATTTATTATTATATTAAACCACGGCTACAAAGGGGTAGATTGTTGAATTGATTTATATCTAGCCATTTGGTCATTAATATGCAAAAATTACTCAGCTCACAGATAACTGGTCCTAAAATGTTATTTCAATCCAATCGGTTTCGGCATGAACTAGTGAAAACGTATATAGTATATACGAGTATATAAAGGGTCTTTCAAATTGAGAGGTTTTTTTAATTTTTTGAATGAAACACAGATGGCGTCGCGAACTTTCCTTGGTCTTGTGACATTTGAGAAGTGTAATTTATGACATTTATAAAAATGGAGTAGTATATAATACAACAACGCGTTCAAATTGTTGAATTAGTTTATGTATTGTAATCTTCAGAAACAGTGATATTAATTGGCCACCAAGATCATGTGATCTGACGTCGTTGGACTATTTTCTCTGGGGTTACGTGAAAAGCCAGGTCTATAAGAATGACTCCCGATCAACTCCTGAGCTGAAGGACGAAATTATTCGCATTATTGGTGAGTTAGAACCGCAATTATGCCAAAATGTCATCGAATTTTTTGACAAAAGAGTGGATATCTGTGGAGCTGCAAGAGGTGGACATTTGGCGGATATTGGTTTTTGTGTTTAAATGTCATACATTATACTTTAATGACTAATAAAAAGTTTTTTAAAATTAAAACAAATTGTGTGTTTTATTCAAGAATTAAAAAACCGCTCAATTTGAAAGACCCTATATAAAGATAACACGCCCACCACATGGTCAGGCGATATTATAGTTGAAATTGGTTATCTTTACTCTTCAACGATAATACAAATATCTCCGTACACAGTATCTTAACGTCGTTTAATTTCAGTCGGACATTTCTCTTCTTTGAAAGAAACTTAATAATAAAAACGCGATATTCAGCTTTGAACATTTCAGAATATAACGAAACAGCACGTCTTCTATAGCTTCTAGTTCACATAGTATTGAGGGTAGATATATTAGGTCCTTACATATGAAATTGGCGTTTTGCCGTACTGGCAACTTTGATCTCAAATATCTTCTCTTTGGTTAGGAATACCAAATTCAAATTTATACAGCTATTTACTCAAGTATTTGTGTTTCGAAAATTATAATTCATTTGTTTTTTCCTCAATTGTTTTTTTTCTTTGCGTCACTCAGTTTACAAAATGGAAAACTTGAAATATCGCGTTATTTACGAGTACGAGTTCCACCGTGGCACCAGTGCTGCAGAAACGGCTCGAAGGATTAATGATGTGTATGGCGACGGTGCCGCAAAAGAAAACACAGTGCGTTTTTGGTTCCAACGTTTTCGTTCTGGAAATTTCGACCTGCATAACAAGCCTCGTGGACGGCCGGAGACCAAAGTTGATAATGAAGAATTGAAGGCTATTGTGGAAGCGGATCCATCGCAAACCACGTCCGAGTTAGCTGCAGGCTGCGGTGTTAGTGATAAAACTGTTTTAATCCACTTGAAGCAAATTGGGAAGGTGAAAAAGCTTGAAAGGTGGGTACCTCACGAATTGAGTGAAGCAAATCAACAAACGCGCGTTGACTGCTGCGTTGCATTACTCAACCGGCACAATAATGAAGGGATTTTGAATCGAATCATTACCTGTGATGAAAAGTGGATCCTGTATGATAATCGGAAGCGCTCATCGCAATGGCTGAACCCTGCCGAACCAGCCAAACCATGCCCCAAGCGAAAATTGACTCCAAAAAAGTTACTTGTGAGCGTTTGGTGGACTAGTGCTGGTGTCGTTCACTACAGCTTTCTTAAATCTGGCCAGACGATTACGGCAGATGTCTATTGTCAGCAACTGCAAACCATGATGGAAAAGCTAGCTGCTAAACAACCGAGGCTGGTTAATCGCTCTAGGCCACTGCTGCTTCATGATAACGCTAGACCACACACTGCACAACAGACGGCTACCAAATTAGAAGAGCTTCAATTGGAATGTCTAAGACATCCACCGTACTCTCCGGACCTTGCCCCAACAGATTACTATTTTTTTCGAAATTTGGATTACTTCTTGCAAGGGAAAAAATTCAACTCCGATGGGGCAGTCCAAACCGACTTCAAAGATTTTATTGATTCCCGTCCGAATGGTTTTTTTAGTAAAGGGATTGATGAACTACCTATGAGATGGCAAAAGTGCATAGATAGCAATGGTACATACTTTGATTAAATAAATATATTATATTAAAAAAAAATCTACTTTATGTTCCTCCCAAACAAAACGCCAATTTCATATGTAAGGACCTAATATCATTTTAACTGTAACATTGCCTGACCATGTGATGGATGTATTTGGAGTGATAGCTGTTCATAAATCGATCGATTTATACGAGTGTGGCGGTCGCACACTCGGAACACTGTGGGCGTCCATACACACGGTCAATGACCGATGAAGTGACCTTTGCATTCCTTGACAATTTTAAACAAACAAGTCCGAAGGTCACACGCCGGCCATTCAACCCGTAGCCGGGAGCGGACCGCATTCCATATTAGAGCGAGAACGCACCGCACTTGTCTCGCCAGTTCCGTATTTGAATAATACCTACATACAACATTAATCGTTTTTGCATTCGCAGAAACGAGACGTAGTCATATCGCGAGCGCATTCCCGCGCACATTCTAAAATGATATAAATACCTACGTTACTAATAAAATTCCTCTCTATTCGCATTGCGATCTAACGAGTTTTATTTCTCAACAAATCATCAGCATCTCTTCCCTTAAGGGCATATCCCTAAACGAGTATACCGATCAGTCGATCGGAGCGTGGTTGTTATTGCGACAGGAGTTTGAGTACTTGGGCTTGCAAGAGGAATGACTTGTGGAAAAGGTTTGCGTGAGTTCTTGAGTGTGGTGTTTCTTGTTGTTTTATGTTTGTATTTTTATATATTTTTGTTTTTATTTTTATGATTATGTGCGGTATATTGAGGGATGAATATTTTTGGTCTATCTGGAGTGATGAAATGTGAAGAGTTTGATTTCGCGTGATGTATACATATGTCATTGAGTGTTTGCCAGATTGATGAGAATGTGCAACGGGGTTTTATAAAATCAAAAATCGGAAAGAAGTATCGATTTATTTTTTCATGCTTTATGTCCTCAGTGAGATACAGGCAAAAGCCTACTTTACTAGAGATACGACAAATGAAAGGCAACAAACCCAGATCCATTAAAATTGTGTCTCCAAATTAAATTGCCTGTTGTTTTTTCGTAAATTATGTATATAGCCGAAGGATCTTCTACAGTTTTCATTCCCTTTAAGTGTTGCAAAGATTCCTTCCGACCAAAACCAAAATTTTACTCGTACAATCTCTGCTCTTTCCGATTCGGGACTATGCGGACGTATGTTACTTGGATGTTACAGAGCAACAGCTGGACAAATTACAGCGTCTTCAAAATGTGTGCCAAAGATTCATTTTCAACCTACGTAAGTACGATCATATAACTTCATACCAGAAGGCATTGAACTGGTTGAATGTTAGAAATAGACGCCAAATTCACATACTGTCTCTATTGTATAATACCCTTAAGTGTCCCGCCGCCCCCTCTTATCTTGCCGAAAATTTTCAGCGTCTTTCCAATTATGGATTAGGGCTACGCTTTAACAAAGATTGTTTATTTGCCTTTCCAGTTCACTACTCCTCTCTCTTAACGTCGTCTTTTACTGTCCATGCAGTGAGACTCTGGAATCAGTTACAAACCAATGTAAGACTCGCTCCGTCCTTGGCAAGCTTTAAAAAGCGACTGAAAAACCTCTTAATTTCTAGTCAGTAATATAACGCGTTTCATTCCTGATTTTTCTTTTCATTTCCTCTCCACCATCCCTTCCTTTCCTTTTGGTTTATGATATCTCACTTTATATGAAAAATAATGTTCGGGTGACTGTCCGTCTTTGTGGGATTCGTGGGCATGTGCTCACGTATATGTTTATGGATTTCGTGGGGGATGGATAGTCATTTGAATGATTTATGCGACCACGTCACTTGCTTAATTTACTTTTGTCTGGTTGGTTGGAAGAGATTGCCGCCAGGCCATAAGCCCGTTAATTGTATTTGCAATAAAAGTGTTAAATAAATAAATGTATTTCATCTCATGTGTAAATAAATTAATAAAAAAATAAATGAAAATAAATTACGTAACTTGTTGACGCCAGCAACTTTCGGACCTTAAAGCTAATTTAGAAGTCATACCGTTTGATACAGATTTGTACGGAAAATATTAGAGACGGAATATAACTATGAAATACCTATTTGATTGGCTTGATATTTAAGCAAATACAGTACGAGTATATGCGAGTAAACGTCCGTTTTAAACTACAATTACGCGCAATGTTAAGATAATTATTTTAATTCCGTCTCCGTTCCTAGATTTTAACTATCCCCTAGAACCGAGATGAACGCCTATAATCGAACGACAGAGTTGGTTCCAAGCCCGGAAAAAGAAGGAGTGACTCTTTTCCTAATATCCTTCCCTTCCCTTATAACTGTACCCCACCTTTGATATTTAAATATTTCATAACCTTTTTGCCCTATCTTTATCCAAAATGCCATCCAACATGCTGGTGTGATCCGGTCGTCTAACTTCGGTGTGCTATCAGATCCGGTACAGCGGTGTGGCAAGTGAGTTTGCTGGTGTGCAACAACTTACTTATTAAAACAAACTACACGGCACAACTTCGCTTTCAAAAATTCTCTCACAGAATCGACGTGGAGAAACAGCTCGAGATTGTCCGAGGAGAGATACGAGGTCCAGTAACGATGACAACTTCAACACATATGTTTTACGTGATTGTAGGTATCAATGCATTTTAGAAATAGTTTTGCAATACTTAACCCTTTAACGGGCAAACGCAGAAATCGGTCGCATATGCGATCATCCTTATAGTTATACTTATAAGGATTCATTTTCTTAACCCTTCCCTTACGGTGATAAAAATAATATGCGTGCTCCGGTGTTGGGTAGTGAGTACGCAGTAAAAAAATAGCGATTTTAAATCGGAAAAATAAGAACATTCATAGATAATCCCCTTAATTAATTATAATTGAAGTTAAAAATTATAATAATTGAGATTTTATTTGCTGAAAACATTAAAAAAACCATCTGGCAACGCTCACGGAACGAGCGTACGTCTAACCTATTTGCAAGCCTAGAGGCCACTAGTGGCGCGGAACGTCAGTCGCATACCCCGGCGCTTACGCCTTTGCTTGCGACGTTGAGACAATTCAGGTTCTCGCAATTCAGTCTAGTATGCAAGAGTGAGATGCGAATATAGTGTCGCGCTTCCCGTATACTATTCACCTATCGTCAAGACGAGGCACTTGCAGCGTTTAAATGCGAATTTGTTTTCGATCTTTACAAAACACCTCGATTTAGTCGATAAATTCTGATTATTATTAATATTATTTTTTAAATCAATGCGTAAATATATTATGGAGGAATACCTAAAATCTTAACCTTGTATTTATTATATTTATAGAGATATTGATGGTTATTAGAAGCAACGTGTAGAAGATACCCAACACAGGGAAGGAAAGGTTAATGAAACGTTTTAAAGTAACACAAATGTCAAATTGGCAAATGTAGTGGACGGGCAGAGTTCTTATTTAAGACGGATCGTCGTGAAGTTAGCTGCATGTTCAGTAGCAACGATCTAAACATCCGGTCAATTAATTGTCAAATATGTAAATAGGTATTATAAGTAAATCACCATTCATCATATCTCATATAAGAATTTTATTTCCTAATACAACTTAAACTTAGATATTATTACCTAAACATTCATTGGTCACTTTTGCGGCCACTGACATGACCCCTGAAATGAGCACATGTATCATATGCGACCGTATCATTTAAAAAATAAAATTAAAACACATTTTCGAAGAAATAAAGTTTATTTGACACACATAATAATGATTTATTCAACAAAAAACTCAATATCTCAAAAATAAAAACTTGCCATATAAAGGGTTAAACACTTTAAAATATTGCCCAAAGATGGAAATTGTCTTTAAAAATAAACGAACTTGGTGTTACTGTTACGTATGTATGTCGGCGACGGTGGTCTGACGGTTAGCATTCACGTTTAGCAAACGGACGCTTCAGATACGATTCCTGTCAGATTGGTTTCAATCTCAGACGATATACCATATTAATTTATATTTTTCAGTAGCTCATAAACTTCTTATAAATTTTAAAAGTACTATACTATCACAAAGAACACTATATAAATATATCAAATGTAACCCAGCAACAGATTAAACGTGGCGATCGTCATGGAGTTTTAATATCGCTTTTGGTGTATTGAATTATACGAGGCATATCCAGAAAGTAAGTGTACTGAATTTTAGTAGGTTACAATTTTTTTTATTTAAACAAAAAAATTACGTGGTTACCGTAGTACATATGTAAGCTATTTTTCGACATAGTCGCCATTCCTCTCAATGCAGGTGGTGAAGCGGAGTATCAACTTTTTGATGCCTTCCTCGAAGTAGTTTCCCGCCAACCCCTCCGTCCACTTCTCCACCTCCTCCTTTACCTCTTCGTCGGTTGAAAACCTTTTTCCACCCATGTGCAGCTTCAGGGAGGTAAAGAGATAGTAATCTGAAGGTGCTAGGTCAGGGGAATGCGCGGGATGGTTCAGGACATCCCATTTAAACGAGGCGAGCAGTTCCTTCGTGGCGTTGCCCGTGTGTGGTCGGGCATTGTCGTGCAGCAGGCAGACTCCCTTTGTCAGCATGCCACTCCTCTTGTTCTGAATCGCCCTCCGCAATTTTTTTAGGGTCTCACAGTATCTTGCAGAGTTTATGGTCTCCCCTTGAGTCATATATTCAATTAAAATTATGCCTTGACAGTCCCAAAACACGGATGCCATGATTTTCGTGGCTGAAATTGTGGTTTTGAACTTTTGGCGGAGGGTGAAGAGGTGTGACGTGACCGTTTTTAAACTCGCGACACTACTTGTACACACTCGTACGATTCAAAGCTTTATCACCATATGCAGTTTTCACCTCATTATAAACCTCAACCGGAGGTTTTCCCTTCCAATCGTGATAACGGATGACGCCGCGTATTTCGCACTTGGCGGGAGATCGGATTGACATTTTTCCCGAAACGTGTTGTCGCGTTGACACTTCTCAACATACTGACCTCGAACCGGTCTCGTTGCGGAGGGGAAGGGTCAGGCTACACGGAAGTGTAGCCAACATGTCGAAAATAAAATCCATTCGTTCGTGAGAGCCTCAGTACACTTACTTTCTGGATACGCATAGTATTTTACAATATTACACTTTTATTGTAAAAAGTACAACCTGGAAAGCTTATTGCCATAATAACAATAAAATTACAATGTTTATATCGCGGAATAGAGAGCAATCTCTCCTTAAGGGTGCTTCAATTCAGGACTAGAATACACTATTATTGACGGATTAAAAATATTTCAAAATAAATGTATAAAAAAAGTTAAGTTTGATAATAGGAAGGTGGTGGCTGCGGTCATTAGATAAGATACTATGCCATATGGTTATCTCTTTTAATTAATCAGAAGTATATTTAATAATTTAATAAGCGTTAAGTAAAAACCAAAGGGCCAAAGAGCCAAAGTTGATAGAGAGTTGCTGACTAATATTAAAATTCGAAAGGTATCCTATTTGGGTCATGTACTTAGAGAAGCAAAGTACAAATTACTGCACCTGATCATCTAAGGCAATATAGAGGGTCGAAGAGGTGTTGGCAGGAGGCAAATCTCCTGGCTCCGCAATATACGGGATTGGACTGGCATAAGGGACGTTAGAGATCTTTTTCGGGCTGCCGGGGACAAAGATGTCTACTCTCAGGTGATATTCAACGTTGAGGGGACCTGACAGGACACTGGGAAAAAGAAGAAGTAAAAACCAGAGAAAAACCCTCAAATAAAACTAAGCTCTAACGAGAATTAGTACCCGCAACCTCTAGCTTGGAAGACAAGTGTGTTACCAACTAGTCCGTACAGGTAAAATGTTGATATGGTCCGTCAATACAGTGTCCTTACTGAAGTACAACATCTTGCACATAATATATTTATTCATGTACAAGCATTTTTATCCGAAAGATGGTTCGCAATTATACTGTAACACGATGGAATCCCATACGTTTAACGGTTGGATTGATTTTTTTAAATATTTTTTTACTTTACACACATGAATCATGTACTATTTAATTTTTAAATTAATTTAGAAAAATATATAAAAAAGAATTTAATTTATAAAATATTAATTTCGTAACAATATGTCAGTTAGAAACACCTGAAATGGATTATTCTAGTGAAACAAAATAAAATTCAGAAAATATAAAAGTTAAATTGTCGTTTTTTTAATAGTAACCATATTGATATACTCGTAGTCTAAAACTTCAGCAGAAATGAATATATTTTCTCAGAATATTGTTTGATGAACTACTTGACTGAATTAAATCGTCCTTGGTAGGTACATAAAATGTCAAAAAAGTGTGTGGGTGTATTCAATTTAAATCATGGCTATCTCAAAACCTGTGATTTCTTTGAATATCAAATGAAAGTCAAAGTGACATTGTGTCAAATAATGTTAAAAAAATCGTATTGCATTACCAGTACCTGCGTCAATAATTTACCATATGGTGAAGAAAAAAGGTTCAATATTGAATTATTCGCCTAGATTTATAAATAAATTATTTAATACTGTACCCATGTATTGTTGAAATCTAGTTTAAACATTACATTGTTAAGGTTCAGCTTAATAAATAAATTAGAAATTGATACTTAAGGGGGTAAGTTTTATGACGTCAATCGACCATTACAAGCAAATGTGCATAAGACAGTTTATAATGTAAAAGAAATAAATCAATTTTAAAAGATAAATTTAAAGGAATTCAACTAAATATTAAGAATTTATAAAGATAAATTGAAAATTTTACCTCGATAATTGGCCAATATTGAACAGGTTTGCTGTAATAAACTCCACAAGTCACATTTTGAGGTTATGTCGCCTTAGGAAAGAACGCACTGCGATCGACTGACGTCGGTTTTCCTACGGGGGTGGCGAACGTACTGAAAATCGATCGGCTCGTCGGCGGAGACACCCGAACACCCCTATACGGAATTTGTTAAGCAAGGACTTATTTTGGTCTCTATATATTTATTTCGTTACAAGAACAAATATCAATCAAGCTGTTTTCGCGATATGTCAATCAGGGCTTCTTCATATATTAAATTATACATTAAGTTACCCTTATTCAAATAACTATCGCTATATAATTTACGACAGATAAAAGGCGTGATAATACTATTTTGCGAAGAAAACAAAATAATTGAATTAATTCATGTTACCATATTCGTATTTCTTATGAACCTTGTTTTTACAATAATGTTTTCATTGCTTTGTCATTGTACACATTGTATTTGTTAATTGGAACATCATTATTTGTTAACTGTAACCAATAATTTAGTAATTTTTTTTGTTTCCACAATACCAAAGGAGAAAAACTACTTGTGGATTGTTATGAGATTTCTTAAATTTCCATAAGAATTGCCTCTTTTATTTTAATATCTGATTAGTGTTGTGAAGTTATGTTAATTATTTTTTAATATAATATATCAAAATGCTTTTTTATTTGTATAGAGTAGTGCTCCGCAACCGGTGTGCCGTGGCACACTGGTGTGCCGTGAGCCGGATACAGGTGTGCCGCGGTCAAATTCAATGTACGAGTATTTGACATTTTACAATTTTTCATTATGTATTTAATACACAATAACTGGTGCCAACTGTTGAAAACTGCGTAGTGTGTAGCGTAGCGCACCAAATTAGTCATAGACAAAGAAAAATGACCCTTATGCGCGTCGCTGAAGACTCATGCCTAATTTAATACCTATATATTTTAGCTTTTGGTGTGCCGCGGAATTCTAGGAAGAATTTTGGTGTGTCGTAGGTGAGAAAAGGTTGCAGAGCACTGGTATAGAGGATGGGTTTTTATTTGTATGGCGGATGGTTTTTTTTTATTTGTATGGGAGATGGGTTTTTATTTATATGGAGGATAGGTTTTTATGTGTATGGGGGATGGGTTTTTAGTTGTATGGGGAATGGGTTTTTATTTGTATGGGGGATATAAATCTTTAATTTCAGATAGATCATCGACCTCCATGTGAAGTTGAAACAACGCTTATTTTCCAACCCGAAGGTTGCGGGTTCGACTCTTTTGGAAAATTGTTATGAGAATGGATTTTTAATATTTCCATAAAAAATGGTTATTCATCAACGCTATACGCTGTTTTTACGTACTAATATAGCGATAAAGAGAGCAGAATCTCCTAAAGGTCACTCTTACTTGATATTCGAACACATTTTTATTGACAGAGTAAAAATATAACAAAAATAAAAGTTGTGTGAAGAGATAAAAAGGTGGCATGTGTGGCCAATAGATTAGGAACATATCTTGGCATGTGTGGCCAATAGATTAGGAACACATCTTGGCATGGGTGGCCAATAGATTAGGAACATATCTTGGCATGTGTTGCCAATAGATTAGGAACATATGTTGGCATGTGTGGCCAATAGATTAGGAACATATCTTGACATGTGTGGCCAATAAATTAGAAACATATCTTGGCATGTATGGCCAATAGATTAGGAACACATCTTGGCATGTGTGGCCAATAGATTAGGAACATATCTAAGCATGTGTGGCCAATAGATTAGGAACATATCTTGGCATGTGTGGCCAATAGATTAGGAATATATCTTGGCATGTGTGGCCAATAGATTGGGAACATATCTTGGCATGTGTGGCCAATAGATTAGGAATATATCTTGGCATGTGTGGCCAATAGATTAGGAACATATCTTGGCATGTGTGGCCAATAGATTAGGAATATATCTTGGCATGTGTGGCCAATAGATTGGGAACATATCTTGGCATGTGTGGCCAATAGATTAGGAATATATCTTGGCATGTGTGGCCAATAGATTAAGAACATATCTTGGCATGTGTGGCCAATAGATTAGGAACATATCTTGGCATGTGTGGCCAATAGATTAGGAACATATCTTGGCATGTGTGGCCAATAGATTAGGAACATATCTTGGCATGTGTGACCAATAGATTAGGAACATATCTTGGCATGTGTGGCCAATAGATTAGGAACATATCTTGGCATGTGTGGCCAATAGATTAGGAACTTCCCCATATCTGTATATGTTTTGAAAATCATTTTTGTCAAAGAAACTGTAGAAAAGCTTTCAAGGGAAGACGAACAACAAAAAGCTTGTGTAGATCTTCCGATATGTGATAGAAATACATTCGGCTTTAGGTGGAGTGTAGTGTATATGTGAGTGATGTTCATTTTAATAATATATTTTGATAAGACGTCTTCCAAAAAAGGGTTGACTTTAAGTGCTTGCTAAAATGTTATTAGTTTATTATATAATGTGATTTACTTTCATTCTGTGCTAATTATAGTGAAAAGGTTTTATACAGCGCCGTTTAGAAAACGATACTCGTCGAGGGCACTTTTACTTCGGTATCAAATTCACTTTTATTTACAGATTAAAAAATATACACATTCTGGTGGCAAGTGTAAAGTAGGAATGTGTTGGCTGCGGTCACTGAATTGGGTACTTCCGCACATCTGCATATCTTTAGCAAAACATATTTTGTTAGAAATCTACAGAAAACTTACCAAGAGATGGCAAACTACAATACACATAAATCTTTGAAAATTTTCCAATGTATGATAGTAACACATTTGGCTTGAGGTGTAATGTTGTGTATGCGTGTACTGTCAATATACAATGATGAAGTGAAGTGAAGTGAAGTAAAATATATAATTTCATTTATATCATATAATTAACTTACAAATGATCAGTGATTCATATATGAACCTAACAACAAATCTGAGTTATTTACCTCTATAAAATAAGTCTTCGACAATTACGTAAGTCTGCTTAGTAAAGTTTGGTAATATTTTGTGGTATACATACATAACATATATTGAACTTAAATATACATATAATTATTAATTAATTTTAAAACAATGACTGTAATTTATTATTACTACTGCTTTTGTATCTTCATGTTAGTTTAAGATAAGTTTTGTATTATTTGTCAATAATTTTAAGTACAGGTATTCGTCGACTTACGACTGCACTCGGTTCCGATAAACAGGTCGTAAGTTCATCTGGTCGTAAGTCGGCTTATGCAATAATTTCCGTACATATTTTCTATGTTCTTGTTATAATCAGTGTATCACCACTGTCATTTATCGGGTTTCTCTATGGTTTCTTTTTTATTATTATTAGAGTTTGTCTTTGTTTTCTTTATCATATCATATCAGCATGCAGCTGATATTCGAATATCTTGACGTATTGCTTTGTTTTTTATTTTTACTTAAGTAAATAATTATGCTTCAGTAAAATTGGTTAAATATTATATTAATAAAACATATGAAAATACAAAATACAGGTGTATAAACTTTTTATTGGCCGCTTGTTTATTTTTTTGCATAAACATGGTGAGCTTTGTTTGCATTGTTTGTTTCTTCTTCTCCTCGTATATTTCACGATATGGACGAAACACGTCGTGTACCATCCGTTTAATCCTTGCAAATCGTTCGATATTTGGGTCCATATCTTCAAAATGTGCAAGAAGTTTATTCAGAAGATGTAAAAACCTTCGCATAGTCTCTTAACAGTGAATTTTCTTTCTGACTCCTCCTCCTGTTCTTTTTCGGCTTATCTTCTTTCTTTTTCCGCTACTTTTCTTCTTCCAATTCGATAAGTTCTTCATTCGTAAGTTCTCCAGACTCATGATCTTATAATTCCTCGATGTCCTCTACCTCACACTCTAAAGACAGAAAAATTTGCTCCGGTAGATATCCTTCATCCGTTATTATTTTACCTTGGCAGGTCTTAAAAAATGCTTATAGCAAGACTACACATGCTTATTGGACGAAGCTGCAGCTAATACTGACCGCGACACGCACATGCGCATAGTAATACAATATATAGCGTACATGGACTGCTAGCGCCACGCTTAGTGCAGGCGAAAAACCGATCGCGGATTATGGTCGTAAAGTCGAACAGTCGTAAGTTGCATAGGTCGTAAGTCGATGACTTACTGTACTTGTATAACCTGTCACATGTTCGATCGCGGATTGTAGTCGTAAAGTCGAACAGTCGTAAGTCGCATAGGTCGTAAGTCGACGACTTACTGTACTTGTATAACCTGTCACATGTTCATTTGTATATAAAGACACTGTTGTGTCGTTAATTAAATAAATAAAAAGGGGTGTCTTCAAGTGCTTCCTGAATCAGAACGTCAAAACATATCAGCCTATAATGAGATAATTGATGAAGACTTCGTCCCTGTAGTGATTATGACCATGGAATGGAATATAATACTTGACAAAAATAATTATTATATAAAGTGAGTTTTTTAGCACATCCGGTACTTATTTAATTAGTGAAATATGGATTTTTTTTGTTTTAATAATATACAATTTAATGTTAAATGCGTGAAAAAAGGAAATTCAAGTGAATGCAAGCAGCTCAATAATTATTTAAATTGACATTGATGTAAATATTACTTTTTTTTTTGCTTACAATAGCATTGTAATATACGAGTTGATGTAAAATAACTCAACACGGAAAACATATTATCATAATTTGTCAAAAGTTTTTGCTTTGACTTTGTTGAACTAACGTGTTATTGCGACAGGAGTTTGAATACTTGGGCTTGCAAGAGGAATTACTTGTACTATATCAGGGGTTTGTGTGAGCTCTTGAGTGTAGTGTTTTTTTATAATTGAGTGCGGTATATAGTGGGATGAATGTTTTGGTCTGTCTGGAGTGATGAAGTGTGAGGAGTTTGATTTCGCGTGATGTATACATATGTAATTGAGTGTCACTGTTTGTCAGGTTGATGAGAATGTGCAACGGGGTTATATGTTATATAATCAAACATTGGAAAGAAGTATCGATTTATTTTTTCATGCTATATATCCTGAGTGAGATACAGTCAAAAACCTAGTGTACGACAAATGAAAGGCAACAAACCCAGATCCATTAAAATTGTGTCTTCTTCCTCTTCTTCCTGGCACTGTCCAAACTCATTGCCTAGGTAGGCAGGCTGTTGGTGTTGGGGTCGGCTCTTCTCGTTCTCGGGTTGTATGTTTTTTTGCTCTGGGTGTCGCTCTGCAGAATTTTGGAGCATTCAGTTATCCAGGAGGTATTTGGTCTTCCTCTGGACGGCTGTCGAGGAAGATCTACAGATATTGCCTGATTTACCATATGGTCTGGTGGTCTCAGTTTTATGTGCCCGTACCATCTCAGCGGTCGCTCTTCCAGCTTACTGTTTATGGCAATGACCCCCAGGCTACCACGAATGCGTGAGCTATTAATTCTATCTTTTATAAAATAGAATTAAAATAAATCTAAATAACCTGTTGTTTTTTTTTCGCTAATTATGCATATTTCTTGTCGTGTGTAAAATTAATAAAAAATAATAATAATTAAGGTTGCTTATATCTCTCTATATGTATATATTATATACACATAAACGTAACATCATGCCACGTACCTTGCGAGGTAGGCAGAGATAACAGATCTCTTCTCTACCTACCCCGAAACGATGCGATTATATATTTGTTTCTCGCAGCGAAACTATTCAGTGAGTTTTAATTTATTTTTATCAAACACTGTTTATTCCACTTTTTTGTGACGGTATAACCCTACCGGTTTCAAGGCTTTAACCTCATCTTCAGGGGAGCGCAAACGACGTCTAGTTTGCGCTCCCCTGAAGATGAGGGGAAAGCCTTGAAACCGGTGGGTTATACCGTCACAAAAACGTGGAATAAACAGTGTTTGATAAAAATAAATTACAATGTCTTTAAACCTCCACAACGTTAATGCCTTAACTATAAACAACACATTCAGTGAGTATTAACATATCTTAGTTGTGAGTGAGTTATTAGTGTACTCGCTTAATTTTTTTCTCTCTCTTTCTCTATCTCGTGTATTTTTTTAAAAGAGAGAGAAAGGGCTACTATTAAGCGCAGTTACAACCCGAACGTGGGAACCACCCCTGTTGTAAGGTTTTAGAAGGGGTGAAAATGGTTGTTGTCCGCGATATTTTCTAATTTACATAATACTTTTCGAACTTTGTAGAGATGGCGTTTACAGCTTATTTTTCTAAGCGATTAAATAAAAAAAAATCTATTCGTTATTGCTAAAAGCATATGGTAGATCGATTATATACGTGCAAAAATATCGATGAAGTTTAACGTGTATTTCATGAACAAATTCCATCTTAAACGTGTTTGACAAACTCCGCGGTATAGTTGCAAATACTCTGTTTTAAAACACGGAGGTTGCGGGTTTGATTTCCGTTGCAACTAAGATATATTTAAATAAAAGGTTTCAGTCTGATTTCACCATAAGATTTAAAAATAATTGTAGTTGGTTGAAAGAGATTGCCACATGGCAATACTCCTACAAGTTTGTACTGTATACAATAAAAGTGTAATGCGTGATCCGTTCGGGCGCTGGCTGCGTACGTGATTTGTTTAGTAATAGTGAGTTCGAGTCCCGAGTAAGAGCATTCTTGAAGGAAACGTGTTCTTTTCCACACTTATCTAATAACTAGACGCCAAATTCACATACTGTCTCTATTGTACAATATCCTTGATGTCCCGCCGCCCTCTCATATCTCGCCGAAAATTTTCAGCGTCTTTCTAATATATGGATTAGCGCTACGCTCAAACAGAGATTGTTTATTGGCCTTTCCAGTTCACCGCTCCTCTTTTTTTACGTCGTCCTTTACTGTCTATGCAGTGAGACTCTGGAATCAGTTACAAACCAATATAAGACCCGCTCCATCCTTGGCATGCTTTAAGAAGCGATTGAAAAAACTCTTAATTTCTAGTCTGTAAAATAACGTGTTTCATTCCTGATTTTTCTTTTCCTTTCCTCTCCACCATCCCTTCCTTTTCTTTCGATTGATGATATCTTACTTTATATGAAAAATAATGTTCGGGTGATTGTCCGTCTTTGTGGGGTAGTGGGCACATGCTCACATACGTGTTTATGGATTTCATGGGAATGGATAGTTATTTGAATGATTTATGCGACCATGTAACTTGCTTCATTTACTTTTGTCTGGATGGTTGCACGATATTGCCGCCTGGCAATAAGCCCGCCAGATTGTACAATATTTGCATTAAAAGGGTAAAATAAATAACAGGTAAATGTAGGTTGGGTCCTTTTGTATGTGTCCGTCCATATATCAGTTATGTTACGTCTCGGAAGATTTCGCTAAGTCATCAACGTTCAAAATTCTAGCAACAAGGAGGTGCAATCATAGACTAATGGAATAACTCCAAAATGTCCAACCACTTATGAAAAATATTTGAAAAAAATCTTAAATTTTTTAAATATATGTATTTGTTTCTGATGAATATATAATTGAGTTGATGAGGGCCCTTCTTTGGCTGTTCGTTAACCTTTAATGAACGATAGGCTATTTATTCCATTAACATTTGATTTTAATTTTTATCTTGTAATATAATTTACTTTACATAAGTTTTTATTCAATATTATGCTATACAAGTAAAATGATTGAAAACACTGTACTATGTCAACCGATTTTTTAACACCCATCCCAGAACAAACCTTACCCGACTTCACGCCGAACAGCGAGAAGAAACCCTACAACGCCACATCCTCGCTTGAACCGTGAAGTTCTATGAAAGCCAACAAAATCACAGCAATCCCTTAGTCGCTGCCCTGGGGGCTTACGAGAGTAAATCCGACCTACCCTTCCGTTATAAGCACAAGCTCCCGAAGCATTATCTGTTGCCTGACTAGTCCACCTTCAGTATTACCTGGGACGACCAAGGTCTGAGTGAATGTGATGGAATACAAGTAGCCTGAACGAGTGGACTTGTTTTCGCTAAATAATTAGTGTAAGCATTGTTATCTAGTTATAAGTAGTATGTAGGTGTTTTAATTTTTTCTAAGAAATCATATATTAAGATTGTAAAAAATAAAAATAAAATGATATGTAGGAAAATAAGATTAAGTAAGTTCATAAATGATAACATATAATTAAGATGAGTTAAGTAATAAATTTGTATATAGGTATAGCCTTGACAAATGTTTGTACAATAATTTACTTTGTTTAATAAAGAAAAAAAAAGTAAAATGTATTATGTTAACATTAAGAAGCAGGTTTGAAAGTGACAGAAAGATAAGACTTATGCCAAGACTGTGTGCTTCTTGAAATGTCATTATTTCTAACAATAACCAACACACGCGCGGACATCTTCCACTGTTTAAACCCACTGCTGAGTTAATACACCCCTATGACTTCCACTTTGCGGTTCTCACTCACACTTGTTCACCTGGTGTATTAGTAAAGACCCGGTAAGTTTTGTCATGTAAGTGTATTGACTACCTCCATTTTCTGTCTGTCATACAGCTTTGGAGGACACCTATCGGTTTTGTCTCAGCATAGAATACTTTTATTTTAACTTTATGGGTACACTTGGTTAAGTATCAGAAAGGTTGAACAAAATTTAGTAAAAATAAAAAAAAGTACATGTAAGAACTGTCCCAGTAGTGGAGAGAATAAATAAATTAATTCTGAATGAAATAGCACAATTTTTTTATTGTTTATGGATATGCAGAGTTAATGCTTATCGCATCGCATCCAAACCTAGCATCACGAAGTTTTTAGGTCTATTCAAGCAAGTAGATTTAAGAATTCACAGACATAAATTAACACCGCAAGTAATCATATTCCTCATAGTAAGTCTTACTTGATCATACCTGTCCTAATTAAAGGGAGGATAATTATTACTGTAGAAATGTGATGATTATTGGCATTTATATTTTTGATTATTTGACCATTGTAGGTTAATAATATGATTTCGGAAACGAAAATAACATTTTCTTCCAATTACGAAAACAGAGTTTCCCAACCTTTTCTGGTTTAGACAAATTCTCCGTAGGTTTAGTCAAACTTCCTTGAGTACAACTTTAAATATTTAATTCTTGTAACGTGGAGAACGATCTCCTGGTTCTAGTACTAGTACTTCAACTCGAAGGTATTGGGTTTGATTCTAAACAATGGACAACTCAACGACCCCTAAATAAATCTACGCCCCACTTAATAATGTACGACTCAACGCCCCGTAAAAAATAAATTTTCATTTCAGGGCGGTGATATACCCTCGTTGGGAATCGCTGTGCAAGTAAACCTCATATTATTATCGTCACTAATTATAGTTGTCAATAATAACATACTAGAAGTGAATATAAAAAAGCATTATTGAGCCATCACATCAATCGTGCTAGAGACGTTGAATAGACGAAATGTCTGTCTATTTAGTGATTTTGTTTCTAATTGACGTACGTATTTTACTTGTTTGTTGAATTAATTAAAATCATTTTGAGTGCTATAATCTAATTCGGATCCCGGCCTTTTCCGAAATTCGCCAACACTTCAGCTTCGGACAGCTCGTTGTCAGTTCAAAATGATTTTAGGGAGGCGAGACTCTAGCATTCTTAAAATATTTGGAGAGTCTATCTTCCATGTACGAGTATATCTCGGTCACCTCATCAGCGTAGCGTGTGCAGTAAACTCCACTAATGCACCTTTCCGAAAATTCTTCTTCGAGTCCTTTCTCTCGAAGATATCAAGACCCTTCTCGTTTATTCATCCTTGATTCAGACGCGTTTGTTTACTTTATTTTATATTCAATTACATTAGATAGAATATATAAATATGTACAATAGGTTTAGGTCTAAATATAATAACGATAGGGAAATTACCACTCACGTTTCCATGTGTGATGGCTTAGTTATGTCCTCAAAGTTTATTTAGGAGCCTAGTCTTCGTTTTATCCACCTAGATATGTAAGATATCGATATCCGAAAAGTCATCCAATAAGGTTATTCCATGTGCGATTAGTAACGCTTTTATTAGGATAACGTTTTTCTATATTTTCAGGTCGCATTTGGATATGACTGCAATTACACCGCCAAAATGGAAGTGAGTATAAAAATCATTTTGAATAATTTCTAATGAAATTTTGTAATTTTAGTTCCCTGTAAAATACACATTAGTTAAATCTATCTCATTATATATTCACTAAATTGTGTCTACATACGAGTATCGTAGAAATATTAATTTTGTTAACCGGTTTCTAATGTTATTCATTTTAAAGTTCCCTTTCAACTTGGAAGTATTTTATTCTTAATAAAATCTCTATCTATTCACAATAATAGTAAATGTTACTTTTATTCGTATTTTGTCAAGTCCAAGTTTTACTTTCATGTGTACGAGTATGTCAAGGTGGGCACCAAGACACAATGTTATTATATAGTGACATTTTTGCTAATGTTGATATTGCGCTGTTGTCGTATATTACATTAAGTGCTCCGTTTACCTTGATCTTTATCATATATTTTAACAAAAGTATTTCCTGTTAAATATTATCAAGTTTATAAATGCTGAAACATGCTGAAACGGAAAGAAGTGTTTGAAATGATTAGAAGATGAGTGTATAAACCTGAATATAATTAAAATGATTTTTTTCAAGAGTCCTCGAGTTTGCTGCCCTGGTGCAATGACAAATGTTCCTGAAATGAATGATGTGTTTATGTTTTGTGAAAATGTAACACAGGACTCGCGGGTAATTATGATTAATAAGTTTTTTTAAATTTATTTGCAGCTCCTTCGTATCTCTTACTTATTTCCTATCATTCGAATCCCGTCAGCATGCACTATTCCTCCTACTTAACGCATGAGTATTTAGCTCACGTTCATCCTTAGTTCTTATTTTTATTTATTTATTTACATAATGGTTAATTGAATAAATTGAATAAAGTGAAACTACAAAATAAAAAAACGGTTATATAAAGTGGACACTCAATTTATATGGTTCGAAGTTTGTTGCCTTTTATTTGTCGTGTCTCCGGTAAACTGGGCTTTTGTATATTACTCGTTTTAATAGTTAAAACATTAACATTGTGGAGGCTTAAATATATTGTAATTTATTTTATCAAACACTGTTTATTCCACTTTTTGTAACGGTACAACCGTACCGGTTTCAAAGCTTTCACCTCATCATCAAGGGAGCACACAATAGACTGAATTATGTTCGAACTGGTACCGAGATACACGCTTCTAACGGTAACCATTCGGGTTAAGGACTGGAGGTGAAGAGAGAGAGGAGACAATCTCGGCGAGCAGTTGAGATATTCTTGAGATATTTTTTATTTTATTTATTTATTTTTTATTACACATGACAAGAAATACTATATACACAATTTGCGAAAAAACAACAGGTAATTTGATTTGTACATACAATTTTAAAGTATCTGGGTTGGTTGCCTTTCATTTGTCGTATCCCCAGTAAACTAGGCTTTTGCCTGTATCTCACTGAGGATATTTAGGATGAAAAAATAAATCAATACTTCTTTCCGTTTTTTGATTACACAAAAATAAACCCCCGTTGTACGCTCTCATCAACCTGACAAACAGTGACACTCAACTACAACTGGAAACATCTTGCGAAATTCAAATTCTCACACATCATCACTCCAGAAAGATCAAAAATATTCATCCCACAATATACCGCACACAATCATAAGAATAAAAATTAAAATTAAAACATAAATACACAGAAACACAAATACAAAAACAACCAAAAACATCAAGAAGAAACTCACACTCACGAGCGGGCTCACACAAACCCTTTCCACTCGTCATTCATCCTGAAAGCCCAAGTACTCAAAATCCTGTCGCAATAACAACCTCGCTCCGATCGACTGTCTAAATGGGTTTCCTACCTTTACCTTTATTAAAGTCGGCACGTTATTGTATGTAATGGGAGCCAGATAAGGATATTGCCTTTGGGCAAAAGAGGTTTTAACTCTAGGGATGGTGAACATTTCATTCGTTGCCATGCGTGTCATGTGTGTCTGCTAAGTCTGCATCTTCCCCCTCCTCTCGATGGTAGTGCCAGAGAATGGATTTGAGATGTAAATTGGCTATGTTCAGGACCCGATACTCTCTGAAAAGCTCCGCCGTGGGATACCGAGCAGGAAGTTTATTAATTATTTTCACAATCAATTTTTGGGAAACCTGCAATATGTGTTTTTGGGTTAAGGTGCATATATGTGTTTGCCAGATGTTCAGCTCCATGCACTGACTTATAAAGTTCTAGGGCCTTTAATCTGTCCAATTTATTTCCGTTACTACTGATATGTAAGAATTTGGCATCATCGATAGAAAATGTATGGTTTTCACGGTGTCAATGATTATCCACTTTAGAATAAATTCGAGGATTTGTTAAGGCGGATTTTAGTTCACGAAATCTCTTTTCAAATGACCTTTCTGTCTTTCCTATATAGAAATTATCTGCCAGCACATAGAAGTGTATACACACCTCTGTTGCTAAGTATTTTATTTTTGCTTTTCCTGTTCAATAAGAGTTTCCGGAAATTAACAGGCTTTTGTCTGTATCTTACTGAGGACATAAAAACATGGAAAAACATTGTTAATTAATTAATTAATATCTCTCTCATAAACTCTCTTCAATTTGATTAATTGTGAGACGAATTTTTTATTTTAATATATGTCTTTGATTGTCTTAATGACTTTGTTTCCTATGGCAACTCACCGTTCAATATCTTATTCCCTTTTCTGTTGTTTGACAACATTCTTCATTAATGGCAATTTTTTTTTAACTTTTTATATTCCTTTATTGTTCATTCAAATATCGCATTTAGTTTTCCTTTCACTAGTTTTAATAACAATGGTTATAGATTTTATGACCCCTGATTTTTTTATCAAGGTTTTATAGAGCGCGGTTCAGAGAGCGGACTCTGAACCGCGAAGACATTGTTGTATAAAAAAAAGAGTGGATTCCGTAATGAATTAACCTCTTCAGAACTGGCGTCCTTTAAATTGGACATATAGTTTACATGCCCTTTGCTGACAACTTTGTGGTATATTTCTATTCCTAATGTTAACAAATGAAGTGTCTAATACTGTATTATCGGCATTGAACTTTCTGAGCGCCATCTTTCTAAACTACAACCACAAAACTGTTGGATAAATCGATCTCAAAATTCTTCTCATATAACAGTATAAATTCAGCCCTTTTGTCTTTTATATTTTTACAGTGTGATATATATGACTGCAATTTTGACCGAATGGGCTTCCTCTTTCCAAACAAGTCAATAAATGCGGTGAATATCACCAACCACTTCATGAGGAACAAGACGCAAGCCTGGTTCAACACTACTGCAGTGGCATTAAATGCCTGCCTGACTTTTGATGCTTCTAAACACAAGTGCGATACTGAGGTTTTCGCTTTGTGCATTAATTTTCACGTCTATAGGGTATGTAATAATATAAATAAGTCATTAATTTCACATCTATAGGGTATGTAATAATATAAATAAGTCATTAATTTCACATCTATAGGGTTTGTAATAATATAAAAAAGTCATTAATTTCACATCTATAGAGTATGTTATAATATAAATTAGTCATTAATTTAACATCTATAGGGTATGTAATAATATAAACAAGTCATTAATTTCACATCTATAGGGCATGTAATAATACAAATAAGTCATTAATTTCACATCTATAGGGTATGTAATAATATAAATATGTCATTAATTTCACGTCTATAGGGTTTGTAATAATATAAATAAGTCATTAATTTCACATGTATTGGGTATGTAATAATACAAATAAGTCATTAATTTCACATCTATAGGGTATGTAATAATATAAATAAGTCATTAATTTCACATCTATAGGGTACGTTATAATATAAATAAGTCATTAATTTCACATCCATAGGGCATGTAAGAAAATAAATGTCATTAATTTCACATCTATAGGGTAAGTAATAATATAAATAAGTCATTAATTTCACATCTATAGAGTATGTAATTATATAAATAATTCATTAATTTCCCATCTATAGGATATGTAATAATATAAATAAGTCATTAATTTCACATCTATATGGTATGTTATAATACAAATAAGTCATTAATTTCACATCTAAAGGGTATGTAATTATACAAATAAGTCATTAATTTTACGTCTATAGGGTATGTAATAATATAAATAAGTTATTTATTTATATCATCAGCATTTCACTGGTTACCTTAAATGGAATATTGATCTTAAATTACAAGATGTCTTCCATGACCTGGTGGTAAGACGTTTGTCTGCCAATTCTGAAGTTGCGGGTTCAATCCCCGCTGGAACCCAGATTGAAAACAAGAATTTCAGTCTGGTTTTCACTTAGCTCCCATCAAAAACATCTTTCAGGTTAGTTGGAAGAGATTGCCAAATGGAAATAAGATGGCCCAGTAAAAAAAAGATGCGTCCGAAATAAATAAATTGCTTTCACCGTTTCAATGCCTAAGACGGAATTATTTGTAAAATTAATCCGTACCGCACAGGCCGATCGCGGTAATATCCGCGTTCATATTGTTGACCTTTAATATTACCAATTTGGCATATGGCTATGCTTAATTTTACAGTTATACTAAAGAAAATGTAACATGGCCCCTGTGACGTTTCACAAATTTGCCCCAACGTCAAATTTGTGAAACGTCACAACGTCACGTCTAACGTCAGTTTAGAGAAAAACAATTTTATTTAATCATAAAACATACATTTGAATCGAAATCCGATAAAAGAGCAACATTCTAAATTTTCATCATTATTAGAATCAGAACTGCAACTTTCACCGACATTTATAATAGAGAAAGACGATTTATAAAAAAAATCGATTTTACCCTATCCCTTTGAGACATGATTTTTCAAACATCACAGGGACCATGCTACATTTTCTTGAGTATAGTAGCTATACTGCCATCTCTGTAGAACATTTTGAATATTCTTGTCACTAGTTAAGATAATTTCTTATAGAGATATTCTTTTGTGGTCCGTTTGACTCGCGTAGTCCAGTAAATTTAATTTATTGTATAAACTGGCGCCACCATTCATGAAATTAACATTTCTTTTTCTTTACAGAACTGTCCCACAGAGGATTGGAAAATCACTGAGAAATGTTCCAACACACAGAGTTACTTAAAAAACTGTGAGTTCGACTTCGATGATTAAAATCATTTTTATGAATGAATAAATTGTAAACTTAGAAATAATAGAACTATATACCATGTATGATACGAATATATGAACAGAGAGTTAAAGAGTATTCCTCCTATTTATGTGAATTCTTGTTAACGCGGTTTGTTGTGTTTGGAACTAGAGGATGCATAAGAATTGTGAAGCACTATACTCTAGATAGATTCTTTATAGAACAGCAACAACTGTAAGAACCTCAACAGTAACAATGGAATATTCATCTAGCGAGAGTGATTTTGATTAAATAGGCACAGTCAATTGTATAATAAGTTGTTTATTTTATTTTTGTATAAATAAACCGTACAGCCCTTATCAATATATATGTTTTATTAATTCATTAATTTCCGTATCCAGACCATCAAATATCAATTATGCAACGTGTTTCCATAATGAGGTAACATAAATCGTCCTATCATTCGCATCAATTAGGTCATGCCCAGAGCATGTTGTCTCAATGTTCGGATAAACAAGCGTACATTATCCGGAGGTAAATAATACACATCGGGCTTAAGAAAGAGACTGTCGGCCATATTTTTGGTCTTTCTGAGTGATGATGTGTGAAGAGTTTGACTCGGCATGATGTTTCCAGTTGTAATTGAGTGTCACTGTTTGTCAGGTTGATGAGAACGTGCAACGGGGTGTAGTTTTTACGTAATCAAAAATCGGAAAGAAGTTCTGATTTATTTTTTCATGCTTAATGTCTTCAGTGAGAAACAGGCAATAGCCTAGTTTACTGGGGATACGACAAATGAAAGACGACCAACCCAGATCCATTAAAACAACGCGTGTCCAAATTAAATAACCTGTTGTTTTTTCGCAAATTATGTATATTTCTTGTCATGTGTATAAATAAATAAATAAATAATCGGCTAACTTCGGTTTTGTAGAGCGTCGTCTCTTTCGTCCATATACTTTGAAGTGGACGCGACCACACACTAGAACGCTTAAATACGACTGACGAATCGCGATATAACACGTTATGAATTACAGAGACGAAGCTCTACATAGCCGAAGTTACCCGATTATGGCCGACAGTCTCTTTCTTAAGCCCGATGTCTATTACTTACTGCCGGCTACTGTATGTTGTTAGTCCTGTATGTCCCCAAAATTGCATTCAGTGCTACTTTCGTTCATTGAGGTACATGGCCGCGCGGTTAGGTTCTGGACTTCTGTGCGGAAAGTTGCTGGGTAGAACCCTGTGTTGTGCTCCTTCCCTCGAATGACACTTATGTCATTCGAGGGATGGCATTTTTACCGCCCATTCTTTGGGGCTATAAGGCCACCTATAATTTCTGTCGTATCTATAGTTCGAAGAAGAAGAAAAAAAGAGAAGTTAAATAACAATAAGACAATCAAAATAATACATTAGTAGGCAAGCCCACAAATCAAAATGATTTAAAAATTACAATAATCAATCGTAGATTATACAATACGGGACCATCTCGAGTCAGCTGCCCGCACGTCAAAACACCGAGTTTCAGTTTTGACATTCGTGTGGAAAGAAAGAGTACAGTACAAATTCAACACTTAATAAATTCTGCAATCAGCCTTCTTTTAGAGCTCAACAGACTATGATAAAATATATCGGAAACCATGACTAACAAAATTTACTACCCGGAAGGTGCTTTTTATATATAAGGCTTTTGTTTATAATTAGAGGTACCTTGTTTACAATAGAAAAAAAAACGATGGTAAGTATGTACTGAAGGATCTTGAATATAGAAAAAAAGCTAAGCGATCCGGGACAATTGAAATGAGAGTTATTTATTTATTGAACACTTTTATTGCAAATACAATTTGACCGCCTTATTGCCAGGCGGTAATCTCTTACACCCAACCAGACAAAATTTAATGAAGCAAGTTACATGGTCGCATAAAACATTCAAATGACTATCCATCCCCACGAAATCCATAAACACATACGTGAGCACATGCCCACGAACCCCACAAAGACGGACAATCACCCGAACATTCTTTTCACATAAAGTAAGATATCATCAATCAAAAGGAAAGGAAAGGGTGGTGGAGAAGAAAGGAAAGGGAAAATATTATTTCCTTTAAATCAGTTTTTTTTTTCAATATTATGCTAACATACTCGTATATAAGCTAATTGATTGAAAACATTGTATTATGGCTTATGTCAACCTATATCATAATAGAATATGGGAATATGGCCTGGGGCGCTGCATCAGAATGTAAAGTGTATTATGTTAGCACAAGGAGCAGGTTTGAAAATGATAGAGATAAGACTTATTCCAAGACTGTGTGCTTCTTGAAATGCAATTATTTCTAGCAATAACCAATACACGCGCGGGCACCTTCCACTTTTTTGACCCATTGCTGAGTTAATATATCCTTACGATTTCCACTTTGCGGTTCTCACTCACACTTGTTCACCTGGTGTATAAGTGAAGTCCCAGTAAGTTTTGTCACGTAATGGTATTAACTACCTCAGTTTTCTGTCTGCCTTACAGCTTTGGAGGACACCTATCGGTTTTGTCTCGGCATAGAATACTTGTATTTTAACTTTATGGGTACACTTGGTGAAGTATTAGAAAGGTTGAAAAGATGAGTAGTACATGTGAGAACTGTCCCAGTGGTGGAGAGTATAAATAAATATATATAAAAAAAATGTAAATGTTCGTTTATTAAAATCTCTAGTCTTCGAAAGTTCTTCACCGATCGCTTTGAAATTTTGACTAAAAGGGTCATTCGTATACGAGAATGTGGTTATATATTTTTTTTATATACAGGTGTATATAAAAAAGTTTATAAATCAGAAAAAATAACGTTTTTCCCTCCTGCAGCGACACAGACGAACTAAACTTGACAGTTATGTCACATGCATTTTCGACGTTTTGGAATTAATATTCAATACTAAATAATTATCGATCAAGAATCGGTAATTGGTGAATTGGATCCGAATGACAACCACGAAATGGAAGTTGATGAAGATGGCGAGCAATAAGAGGATTTAATAGAAAATATTGAAGACGATTCTGATTCGTCAGATCCCAAAAGCAATATTCCTCTAAGCCATCTTCGTAGAAGAAATAACATACAAGAAGCACAGACAACACCTACGAGTATATGGAACGCAAATTTTATGGGTCGTCATATTGGCGACATTACAGATTCTGCTGGAGTAGTAGATATTGTTGACCAGGTTATCAACCCTACACCTTATAAAATCTTTAGTTTATTGATAACAAATGAAATGATAGAAGATATGGTTTTTAAAACAGACTTTTACGCTGCTCAGATGCAACTAAAAACCAATAAAAGATTCAAGCCAACGGACGTAACTGAAACGAATACTTTTTTTGGGAAAACATTATCTAATGGGATATAAAACCCTTGCCCAGCTACACAGATTATTGGAGCTTAAGTCCTGATCTTCAAGATAGTTATATTAGTCAATTTATGCCTGTCAATAGATTAAGTTAGCTCCTAAATCACGTACATCTGAATGACAATTCACTTCAACCTGAAAGAAACTCACCAGACTTTGAGAAGTTATATAAAGTGTGACCATTCCTAAATGAATTATCAAAAAAAAAAATCTAAAATGTTTAAAACCAGATCAGCTTTTGGCTAACGATGAATCAATGATTAGATTCAAAGGCTGATAGTGGCTGAAAAAAGTCAGTAGGAATATCAAAAGTATCTTTTTTATACAGAATTTAATTTTATCTCTATGTTTATATTTCAAAATCTATCAAATCGTATGTAAAAATGGAGTTTTTTTTAATTAGTTCCAATTATCTATTTGCCGACCCTTAACATTTAATTAGTTCCAATTATCTATTTGTCTTCCATTAACATTTAATTAGTTAAAATTATCTATCTGTCTTCCCATAACATTTAATAAGTAACTTTTAAGTTTCGCAATTTTATATGTTGCCTGAAATATTTTACTTTGTGGTGACACGTGAAGACGTTGAAATTAACTATAAATATACGTGGCCAGTTGCAAAACGATCCACCAGCTGAGATATTCTCACATCAATTGCTGGAAATTGGGAATGGAAAGGTGCCGGTTGATATGACCTCAGGACCAATTTCAGTGTCTCATAACTTCTGCAATTTAGTGATGTCAAAAGAAAAATTGGTTGAAAAAGTATTTCCCAATATTCAAATCAATTATAAGAATCACGATTGGCTGAGTGAACGAGCTATTCTTGCCGCCAAGAACAAAGACGTCTACAAACTTAACAATATTATTCAGTTCCTTTCTTAATGTTCTGTAATTTTATATATTTTTGTTATAACTTTCTTTCTTCTTTTTCAGTGCAATCGATCTGCTTTGGTTCATCAAAATGTCGAGGAAGCAGCTTCTCCCATTTAGTTATATTAAATCTTTATTGAATTTGGGGAGATAACCGCCAGCGAGATAGTAAACTAAAAAATAAAACATCGAGTAGGTCGACACTAAAGTAATAACGCTAAATCTAGTACATGATAAGCTTGACAAGGGTATAATATAACTTATAATATTTATTTGAATGTGGATAAGATAATATCGGTTTTGGTGATTATACCGTGTTACAGATAATTCCAAATAGGTTCTTAGATAAGTGGTACATGCATAATATATTGAGGGTGAATGAGATAAGAATATAAGATTAACATGTGCTGGCAGTAGAGAGATACATGACACTTGTAACGTGGAGAACGACTTCCTGGTTCTGGTACTAGTCCTTCAACTCGAAGGTATTGGGTTCGATTCTAAACAATGGACAACTCAACGACTCCTAAATAAATCTACGCCCCACTAAATAATGTACGACCCTTTAAAAATAAATTTTCATTTCAGGGCGGTGATATAGCCTCGTTGGGAATCGCTGTGCAAGTAAACCTCATATTATTATCGTCACTAATTATAGTTGTCAATAATAACATACTAGAAGTGAATATAAAAAAGCATTATTGAGCCATCACATCAATCGTGCTAGAGACGTTGAATAGACGAAATGTCTGTCTATTTAGTGATTTTGTTTCTAATTGACGTACGTATATAACTTGTTTGTTGAATTAATTAAACGTCATAATCATTTTTAGTGCTATAATCTAGTTCGGATCCCGACCTTTTCCGAAATTCGCCAACACTAATATCGGCTTCGGACAGCTCGTTGTCAGTTCAAAATGATTTTAGGGAGGCGAGACTCTAGAATTCTTAAAATATTTGGAGAGTCTATCTTCCATGTACGAGTATATCTCGGTCACCTCATCAGCGTAGCGTGTGCAGTAAACTCCACTAATGCACCTTTCCAAAAATTCTTCTTCGAATCCTTTCTTTCGAAGACATCAAGACCCTTCTCGTTTATTCATCATTGATTCAGCGTTTATTAACTTATTTTATATTCAATTACATCAGATAAATATATATATATATATATATATATATATATATATATATATATATATATATATATATATATATATATATATATATATATATATATATATATATATATATATATATATATATATATATATATATATATATATATATATATATATATATATATATATAAATATGTACAATAGATTTAGGTCTAAATATAATAACGATAGGGAAATGACAACTCATGTTTCCACCTGTGATGGCTTAGTCATGCCCTCAACGTTTATTTAGGAGACCAGTCCTCGTTTTATCCACCTAGATATGTAAGATATCGATATCCGAAATGTCATCCAATAAGGTTATTCCATGTGCGATTAGTAACGCTTTTATTAGGATAACGTTTTTCTATATTTTCAGGTCGCTTTTGGATATGACTGCAATTATACCGCCAAAATGGAAGTAAGTATAAAAAATCATTTTGAATAATTTCTAATGAAATTTTGTAATTTTAGTTCCCTGTAAAATACATATTAGTTTAATCTATCTCATTATGTATTCACTAAAATATGTCAACATACGAGTATCGTAGAAATATTTATTTTGCTAACGACTTCTTAATAAAATCTGTATCTATTCACAATACGAATAAGTGTTACTTTTATTCGTCTTTTGTCATGGTCAAGTTTTACTTTCATGTGTTTTACAGTATGTCAAGGTGGGCACCAATACACTATTTTGTATTGCAATTTTTGCTAATGTTGATATTGCGCTGTTGTCGTATATAACATTAAGTGCTCCGTTTACCTTGATCTTTATCATATATTTTAACAAAAGTATTTCATGTTAAATATTCTCAAGTTTCTAAATGCTGAAACATGAAACATGCTGAAACGGAAAGAAGTGTTTGAAAGGATTAGAAGATGAGTGTATAAACTTGAATATAATTAAAATATTTTTTTTTCAAGAGTTCTCGAGTTTGCTGCCCTGGTGCAGCGACAAATGTTCCTGAAATGAATGATGTGTTTATGTTTTGTAAAAATGTAACACAGGACTCGCGGGTAATTATGATGAATAAGTTTTTTTAAATTTATTTGCAGCTCCTTCGTATCTCTTACTTATTTCCTATCATTCGAATCCCGTCAGCATGCACTATTCATCCTTCTAAACACATGAGTATTTAGCTCACATTTATCCTTAGTTTTTATTTCATTTATTTATATAACAATTAATTGAATGTATACATAGTTTATGAAAAACAAGTCAATCTACGGACTAAAAAAACCGGTTATTTAAAGTGCACACTCAATTTATATGGATCAAAGTTTGTTGCCTTTTATTCGTCGTGTCTCCGGTAAACTGGTATTTTATATATAATTTATAGTTAAGGATTGAACATCGTGGAGGATTAAATACATTGTAATTTGGTCTAGAAAAACACTGTTTATTCCACTTTTTGTAACGGTATAATCCTACCGGTTTCAAGGCTTTCACCTCATCATCAAGTAAGCACGAACAATACTAAATTCTGATCGATATGGTACCGAGATACACGCTTCTAACGGTTAACATTCTGGTTGAGGACTGGGGGTGGAGAGAGAGAGAGAGAGAAAACAATCTTGGCAAACAGCGGAGAGATTCTTGAGATATATGTGTTTGCCAGATGTTCAGCTCGATGCACTGACTTAGAAATTTCTACGGCCTTTAATCTGTCCGATCTATTTCCGTTACTACTGATATGTAAGAATTTGGCATCATCGATAGAAAATGTATGGCTTTCACGGTGACAATGATTAGCCATTTTAGAATGAATTTGAGGATTTGTTAAGGCGGATTTGTGTTCACGAAATGTCTTTTCAAATGACCTCTCTGTCTTTCCTATTCATAAATTATCTGTCAGCACATAGAAGTGTATACACACCACTGTTGCTGAATATTTTATTTTTGCCTTTCCTATTCAATAAAAGTCTCCGGAAATTTAAAGGCTTTTGTCTGTATCTTACTGAGGACTTAAAAACTTGGAAAAAGATTGGTAATTAATTAATTAATATCTCTCTCATAAACTCTCTTCAATTTTATAAATTATGAGACTTAGTAACATGTATGAACGACGCGTATCAACCCTCGGTGTACTTCATAATTTTAGATAAATAAAACTCATAACAATTATATTTTTTATTTTGTTATACAACTACACACCAAATATTCTTGTTGCACGTATTTCCACTGTATTTACTCGACTTCTTTCATTCATATTCTTCTCTCACTTTTCCCTTCTATACATCAATTTGGCACTAAAACGTTCTTGTAAACCACAATTTCAGCAAACCTTGATACTCGTATTTCTTATTTGAATATATGTCTTTGATTGTCCTAATGACTTTGTTTTCTATGGCGACTCACCGTTCAATATCTTATTCCCTATTCTGTTGTTTGACAACATTCTTCATTAATGGCAACATTTTTTTAACTTTTTCTATTCCTTTATTTTTCATTCAAATCTCACATTTAGTTTTCCTTTCACTAGTTTTAATTACGATGGTTATGGATTTTATGACACCTGATTTTTTTCTCAAGGTTTTAAGAGTGCCGTTCAGAGAGCGGATTCTCCTCGAGGGCGTTGTCTCTTGAGATTTTAACGCACTTTGATTTATATATTCGAAATATTATAAAAGATGAGTATAAAGATAGAAAGGTGGTGGCTGTGACCACTGGTTTAGGTACTTCCAGCCTGGAAGTTCCAGGCGTCAATAAATCTTTAAGAAAACCGCAGAAAACTTACCAAGGGAAGACAAACTACATATAAATCTTCAAAACTCTTCTTTTACTATGTGATAGGAACACATTCGGCTTTAGGTTTATAGAAGTGTATTTATCAGTGTTCACATATACTCATGGATTTTGAAGACTTTCAAAAAGGGGTTGTCTTCAAGTGCAAGCGGCACACATCACTCGAATCTGTTATACCACACGGCAGACCATTTCATGCCACAGTACCAGCAACGATAGAAGACCGTGTCATCGTGCCGTCATTGAATATGTAAGTTTAGTATAATGATAGAAAGGTGGGGGCTGCGGTTTCTTGATTTGATACTTCCCCGTTTTTGTATATCTTTATAAAAAACGTTTTTTTAAAGAAACTCGCCAAATATTTACCAAGGCAATACGAACAACGAAAAAACCTTTGCAGATCTTCCGATATGTATTAGTAACACATTCGGTGTATTGTAGTGTACTCGTATGTGCGTAGTGTTCGTAAGACGACCTCCGTGGCTTAGTTGGTAAGACACCTCTCTTCCAACTCGGAGATTGCGGGTTAAGATCCCGCCAGGTTGTACTGTTAACAATGAAAGTGTAATACAATACAATTGAAAATACCTCGTTAAGACATTGTTACTTAAAAAAAAGAGTGAATTCTGTAATGAATTAACCTCCTCAGACCTGGCGTCCTTTAAAATGGACATACAGTTTACATGCACTTTATAAACAACTTTGTGGTATATTTCTATTCCTAATGTTAACAAATGAAGGGTATAATACTGTATTATCGGCATTGAACGTTCTGAGCGCCATCTATCTAAACTACAACCATAAAACAGTTTGATAAATCGATTTCAAAGTTCTTCTCATATAACAGTATAAATTCTGCCCATCTTTATTTTATATTTTTACAGTGTGACGTGTTTGACTGCCATTTCGACCGAATGGGCTTCCTCTTTCCAAACAAGTCAATAAATGCGGTGAATGTCACCAACCACTTCATGAAAAACAAAACCCAAGCCTGGTCCAACGCTACTGCAGTGGCGTTGAATGCCTGCCTGACTTATGATGCTTCTAAACACAAGTGTAATAATGCGGTTTTCGCTTTTTGCATAAATGCTCACATCTATAAGGTATGTTATAATATAAATCAGTCATTAATTTCACATCTTTAGGGTATGTAATAATATAAATAAGTCATTGCGGGAGGGTTCGATCCCTGCTGGAACCCACATTAAAAAAAAAAAGGAATTTCAGCCTGGTTTTCACTTATCTCCCATCAAAATCCTCTTTCAGGTGAGTTGGAAGAGATTGTCAAATGGAAATAAGCTAGCCAGGTAAAAAAAAGATGCCTCCGAAAAAAACCTTGATTTTGTTACGTAAATATTGAATAAATTGATTGCTTTGTTAAATAAATTGCTTTCACCGTTTCAATGCCTAAGACGGAATTATTCGTAAAATGAATCCGTACCGCACAGGCCGTGCGCGGTAATATCCGCGTTCATATTGTTGACCTTTAATATTACCAATTTGGCAGATTGCTATGCTAAATTTTACAGTTATACTAAAGAAAATATAGCATGGTTCCTGTGACGTCTCACAAATTTGCCCCAATACAACTTTGTAACGACGTTCAGTAATTTTAATTATTTTATCAACTTTAATGTAAGCCTCGATTCTAATAAATAGTAAGTTATTTAGGTAAATACATTACATATAACTAAAAATAATGACAAATCAATACATCTTGTTACAAATTACCAAAAATATGTATGTCAGTTTGTTAAAATCAAATAATATTTGGCGACGTTCGTCAAAAGTCACTACGTTAGTTTGCATTGGCTAGGGATAGAGTATGCGATAATTGGATTTTCGATTTTTTTTATACATACTGTTAAATGTTCGTAATTAGTATTAATTCGCAGTAGATATTGGCCTATTTAAAAATACAAACAAATCATACAATACATTAGAAAGTCAGTATAATGAAAATTATGAATTAAAACGTCAGTTTAGAGAAAAACAATTTTATTTAATCATAAAACATACATTTGAGTCGGAATCCGATAAAGGAGTACATTCTCAATTTCCATCGTCATTTATTTAATAATGAAGAAAAACGATTTATAAAAAAAATCGATTTTACCCCATCCCTTTGATACATGATATTTAAAAACGTCACGGGGACCATGTTACATTTTATTGAGTATACAGTAGTACATATACTGTAGAAGATTATCTGTAGAAGATTTTGAATATTCTTGTGATATCTCTGTAGAAGATTTTGAATATTCTTCTGATATCTCTGTAGAAGATTTTGAATATTCTTGTCACTAGTTAAGATGATTTCTGATAGAGATATTCTTTTGTGGTCCGTTTGACTCGCGTAGTCCAGCCAATTTAATTTGCTGTATAAACTGGGGCCACCATTCATGAAATTAACATTTCTTTTTCTTTACAGAACTGTCCTACAGAGGATTGGATAATTACTGAGAAGTGTTCTATCACACAGGGTTACTTGAAAAACTGTGAGTTCGACTTCGACTTGATGAATGAATAAATTGTAAACTTATAATTTATGGAATTATATACCATGTGTGATACAAATATATGAACAAAGAGTTAAATAGTATTCCTCCCATTTATGTGAATTCTTATCAAAGCGATTTGTTGTGATTGGAACTTGAGGAACGGATAAGAATTGTGAAGCACTATACTCTAGATAGATTCTTTATAGAAGAGCAACAACTGTAAGAACCTCAACAGTAACAATGGAACATTCATCTAGCGAGAGTGATTTTGATTAAATAGGCACAGTCAATTATATAAAAAGTTGTTTATTTTATTTTTGTATAAATACACCGTACAGCACTTATCAATATATATGTTTTATTAATTCATTAATTTCCGTATCCGGACCATCAAATATCAATTATGCAACGTGTTTCCATAATGAGGTAACATAAATCGCCCTATCATTCGCATCAATTAGGTCATGCCCAGAGCATGTTGTCTCAATGTTCGGATAAACTAGCGTACATTATCCGGAGGTAAGTAATACACATCGGGCTTAAGAAAGAGACTGTCGGCCATACTCGGCTAACTTCGGTTTTGTAGAGCATCGTCTCTTTCGTCCATATACTTTGAAGTGGATTTGGCCACACCTTAGAACGCTTGACTACGACTGACAAATCGCGACGGAACACGTGTATGAATGACAGAGACGACGTTATACAAAGCCGAAGCTAGCCGGCACATGCCCACGAACCCCACAAATGGCTATCTATCCCCACGAAATCCATAAACATATACGTGAGCACATGCCCACGAACCCCACAAAGACAGAGAATCACCTGAATATTAATTTTCACACAAAGTGAGATATCATCATTCAAAAGGAAAGGAAGGGATGGTGGAGAGGAAAAGAAAAGAAAAATCAGGAATGAAACACGTTATTTTACTGACTAGAAATCAAGAGTTTTTTCAGTCGCTTTTTAAAGCATTCCAAGGACGGAGCAAGTCTTATATTAGTTTATAACTGATTCCAGAGTCTCACTGCACGGACAGTAAAGGACGACGTAAAAAAAGAGGAGCGGTTAACTGGAAAGGCCAATAAACAATCTCTGTTTGAGCGTAGCGTCAATCCGTGATTGGAAAGACGCTGAAAATTTTCGTCGAGATAAGAGGGGGTGGCGGGACAGTTAAGGGATGTAAGAGTTAATTGTTGTAAAAACAATTACTTCACTCCGTGTTTTTATTTTGCTTAGATGCAATAAATTCAATGTTTTTTCGAGATAGTTATGATTAATGTCAATTATAGGAATGTCTTATTTCAAGTTAATAGATCTCAAAAACTTACGTTGCACTCTTAATTGTCTTTTATTGTATTTTTTTGTATTAAACGATTTGTTCATTACTTCTTACCTGAAGAGACATGTTTCTGATAAACCACTTTGCGATAATGACTTTGAAAAGGACACACTGTATCAAACATGTTTTATATCCTATGTGATAAAAACAGAAAAGATCGCATCGGCTATCTCTGCCGCAATGATATGTCCTTGACACTTGCCCGTAAGCACCAACCTAAATTGCGAACGAAGTGGAGTCCACCCCCGAACCCTGCGCCATAGATATCTCACTCGCCGGCTAGTCCCAATACGAAAATTTGCGTGTAATTCAAAACTACAGTATGCTGGTATGATGAGCTAGCTAGGTCTTGGCCCTTGGGACTTAGTGGAGGAGTCAGTGTGGCCCTTAGGCTTAAGAGTTTGGAGTCCCCTGGTATAAACGATTGGCTTATGGTCCGACATCATGGGAAATGGAAAATGACTCGCTGTGGAATATTTTTTCTTACAAAGTGTTTGAAGGTCTGTAGTTCAAACAGTCCAGTAAGTTGGCAGTACTTTCACAGAAAATATCAAATAAAACAAAACTATCCTTTATTATGATTTTTTTAAATGGCAATCTGGTTCTCCTTGTAATATATTTTGTTTGCTAAATGTTGCGTTGATTTGAAAATTACCTTTGAAACAAATATAACGCTTTGGTTGTTATTGCGACAGGAGTTTGAATACTTGGGCTTGCAGGAGGAATGACTTGTGGAAAGGGTTTGTGTGAGCATTTGAGTGTGCTGTTTTTTTGTTGTTTTGTATTTTTATGATTATGTGCTGTACATTGCGGGGTGAATGTTTTTGGTCTGTCTGGAGTGATGAAATGTGAGGAGTTTGATTTCGCGTGATGTATACATACGTAATTGAGTGTCACTGTTTGTCAGGTTGATGATAATGTGTAACGGGGTTTTATATAATCAAAAATCGGAAGGAAGTATCGATTTATTTTTTCATGCTATATGTCCTCAGTGAGATACAGGCAAAAGTCTAGTTTACTGGGGAAACGACAAATGAAAGGCAACAAACCCAGATTCATTAAAATTGTGTGTCCGAATTGAATTACGTGTTGATTTTTCACAAATTATGCATATTTCTTGTCATGTATAAAATAAATAAATTTAACATGATGAAATGATCTCCGTAGTCTAGTCAGTAAGATACTTGACTACACATGAGGGTTCAAGTTACTATTCCCGAGGGTACCAATAAAAGAGTCTCAGTGGACTGAGTAAAAGAGTTCATCTAGTTTCAATACTTGCAAATGTTAAACGATAGTGTTGCTTACACGTTCAACGACAAACCGCGAGTTGCGGGCCTATTCCAATGGTTCTAAGTCCGGAGACTCGATTACTTACTTTGAAGACTCGTCGTTCGTTGCCGGCCGTCGTAGTCGAGAATCCCCTCGCCATTCCAACGTCAATTCAGTTGGAAAGCGAAGCTATGCCGTGGAGTATTTTTTAAAGTGAAACTTCCATAAGCGCGGCCTGAACGTCACGAAAAGTGAAACGCTTCCCCTTCTCTGACTTTAATGGTAATATTTCAAATGATCTTTAATATTTATTTATATTAATGTAAATAAATTCAATAAATATTAAATATACATTTTTAATTATTAATAAAATAAATAAGTAATTTAAAAATTTGATAAATAAACGTTAAATAAATAAATTTATTTATTTATTAAATATAAAATTAAATATTATAGATAAAATTATATAGGTAAAAATAATAAATATTTATATTTTATTAAATTTAATTTTATTTAATTAATAATAATAAATGAATTATAATTGATAAATATAATGCAATTAATATAAAATTAATTTGTAATTAATATTAATTAATAATAATAATTATTATTAAAAATATTATTACTATTAATATAAATAATATTAATTATTATTAATATTAGTATTCATTATTTTTATGTAATAATAATTAATTAATTAATATTAATAATTAATTAATTAATTGAAATATTAATATTAATTAATAATACAATATAAAAATTATAATTATTATTAATAATTACTATTTAATTATTAATAATTATAATAATTGATTTATTATTAATGAATTAATTATTAATTATTTAGTATAATTATGTATAAATTAAAAATTAATTATTATTAATTAATATAATAATAAATAATAATTAATTGATAATCAATTAATAATTAATAATTATTTATTATTGTTAATTAATTAATTGTTAATTAATTAATGAAAAATATTTATATTAATTAATTAATATAACCATTTCCTAATCCTAAAAAAAAAAACCATTAACAAATGGAAAAAAAGCAATGCATAAAATCAACTTTTCATAGGAGCTAAGAAGTTTCACTTCTACCGCGCGAGAGTCTCACGTTCTTTTTAATTTTAAGTGAGTGAGACGTTGTACACCAGTAAACCCATCGGCCATCGAACCAGCTCTCGGAGCACCACGGTGTATTTTTTTTCTCATTTTTAAAATATAGATATGACCGTATTCATAGGTATCATTGTACCCCTGAATACTAGGCGGAAAAAATGTCTGTAAAATTCGAAAAGAGTTGCACACCGTGGGGTTCGAACCGACGACCTTCCACACGGAAGTTCAGTGTGTTACCACTTGAACTTCGAAGACTACATCGTCACCTGGCCACGCTTTTCAATAAATCCGTATCTCCAATTCAAGTATATTGAGGGACAAAACACGAATAATTATAAATATTCATCTAGTCAATGACGAATCAAATTGAATAATTTTTTAATAAAAATCACATAAATATAATTAACAAGCGTCGCAATTTAAACATTAATGCAGATTTTTTGTAGGTTATTTCTATATCACCTGATGAAAATATCGATGGGGTTTTCCAGTAATTCCGAGGTAAAAAATGAATGGTATAATTCGTTACTATCCGACCTCAGAAATTACATCCGTCCGTTGGATATTTAAATGATTTGTAACAAAATAACTAATTCATATTTACACAATGCATTGAAGTCAAAAGTAAACGCGACGAGAGAACGCTTTAGTTACCATCATGCAGTTGTCCAAAAAATTGAGAAAAGTACAGTTGCTTGGGTGTTCTCTGGTCGTTGGAGAATTACTCACTCATACCACTTGACTTCTACAGTATTTGCAATAACAATTTGGTGACTTTTACTCGAAAAAAGAATAAAAGTAATCGTATAAAAGCTGTTGAAATGCGTGCATTGAAAATAATACATGGATTGGTGATATATGACAGAATACGGAATGAATGGACTGATACTATATGACAGAATACATATTGAATGGACTGATAATACATGACAGAATACGGAACGAATGGACTGATAATATATGACAGAATACGGAATGAATGGATTTATAATATATGACAGAATACATAATGAATGGACTGATAATATATGACAATACGGAATGAATGGATTGATAATATATGACTGAATACGGAATGAATGGACTGATAATATACGAATGGACTGATAATATATGACCGAATACGGAATTAATGGATTGACATTATATGACAGAATACGAAATGAATGGATTGATAATATGTGACAGAATACGGAATGAATTGACTGACAATATATGACAGAATACGAAATGAATGGACTGATAATATATGACAGAATACGGAATGAATGGATTTATAATATATGATAGAATACGGAATGAATGGACTAACAATATATGACAGAATACGGAACGAATGGATTGACAATATATATGACAGAATACGGAATGAATGGACTGATTATATGTAATAGAATACGGAATTAATGGATTGATAATATATGACAGAATACGAAATAAATTGATTGATAATATGTGACAGAATACGGAGTGAATGGACTGACAATATATGATAGAATACGGAATGAATGGACTGATAATATGTGACAGAATACGGAAAGAATGGACTGATTATATGTAACAGAATACGGAATTGATGGATTGATAATATATGACAGAATACGAATGAATGGACTAAAAATATATGACAGAATACGGAATGAATGGATTGACAATATATGACAGAATACGAAATGAATGGACTGACAATATATGACAGAATACGAAATGAATGGACTGATAATATACGATAAAATACGGAATGAATGGATTGACAATATATGACAGAATACGAAATGAATGGACTGACAATATATGACAGAATACGAAATGAATGGACTGATAATATACGATAGAACACGGAATTAATGGATTGACAATATATGACAGAATACGGAATGAATGGACTGATAATATACGATAGAATACGGAATGAATGGATTGACAATATATGACAGAATACGGAATGAATGGACTGACAATATATGACAGAATACGGAATGAATGGACTTACAATATATGACAGAATACGGAATGAATAGACTGATAATATATGACAGAATACGGAATGAATGGATTGACAATATATGACAGAATACGGAAAGAATGGACTGACAATATATGACAGAATACGGAATGAATGGACTTACAATATATGACAGAATACGGAATGAATAGACTGATAATACATGACAGAATACGTAATGAATGATTAGGAAAAATGTAAACTGAAAGCTGATGTGTTGAGTAAGATGAAGAAGAACACTCTGAGATGGTTTGGGTTTGTGAAATGAATAAATGAACGTAGAAAGACTAACAAAACAAACATTAAGTGCAAATGCGAATGGAAATGTGATAGAGGAAGACTAAGGAAAGTTCGGTTGCATCAAGTGAACGATATTTTGAAAGAAGGAAACGTACATAATCAGGTAAATTGTAGTTCTATAAAGAGTATATGATAGATGTGGAAGAGGTGAATAATGTGTGTCGAGATAAGAAAGTCTAGCGCTTTGTTTTCTCAGCCTACCCTGAAAGAAAAATGATGTCATGGTATGTATGTATGTTTTTGGTGAATTGATTTTTTTTGAAGATGTTATCAGCTTGACGTAAAAAAAAAGGGGTAAGCTAGTCGACATGATTGAAACTCTTTCGTAAACGTAAAACAAAAATCATACACAGTCTCTTGATAAAAAATAATGTCGTTACAGTTGGTACCAAAGAAAAAAAATCGTAAAATAGTGGCTGTGTGAAAAAAAATCTCTTTTTTAACTTTTTTAAAAAAGAGCAAAAAAAAATAAGTTTATAAGGTAGGAACGATAAAAAACTATTTATGAAAGTTTTATACCAAATTTGAAGGCAATAAATTGGATAAAACTTGAGATTTTATGTCGACCAGGTCAAAAAAAAGTAGTTTCGAGAAAAACGCGTTTAAAGTTTTGAGATTATTGTCTGAGTCATGCCAGTGCGGCGTAATTGCTGCCTCATTTATAGTTATAACTTCGTAAATATTAAGAATTTAAACATTTCCTTTGGACACCATATTCTTAAAAGCCTAAAGTTTAAGAATATGCACAAAAAAAACAAAACAAAAAACATTTTTTTCAAATTTCTAGAGCAGAATACCCCCTTAAAGTATGATTCAATACAATCTTATGTAATTTCAAAGTATGACTCAATACAATCTTACGTAATTTCTAAGTATGATTCAATACAATCTTACGTAATTTCAAAGTATGATTCAATACAATCTTACGTAATTTCTAAGTATTATTCAATACAATTGCACAATGCCACTGTCAGATAACTTAATTCGTTTTTTAGAAAAGAATCATTACCTAAGACAATAGAAGCCTGAATAAACCGTATAATTTATTTATCGGAGGAGAGCTCATTATTGAGAAAGACACCAGGAAATTTGATGATATCTTTTAGAAAAATCCTAGCACCCATAACTGTTAAATCATAGGTGAAGCCATCTAAATATATTTCGTGTTACTTTATTACAGTTTTTATTTATTTTTAAACTTCCAATTTGAAACTTTGAGAATGCAATTAGAAGTATTGATATAGTTCGGATATTCTAGGATGAGTCCTGTGACAGCTCACAAATTTGCCCCAATACAACCTTATGTAACGTATTTACATAAATAACTTGCTATTTTTTGGAATTGAGGCTGATATTAAAGTTGATAAAATAATTAAAATTACTGAACATCGTTACACGGTTGTATTGGGGCAAATTTGTGAACTGTCACAGGACTCATCCTAGAATTTCCGAACTATAGTGCAAAAGAACAAAGACTTAAGTGACCTACCAAGTAAAGCATACTTAAAATAATTTATAAAGTAGGTGACATTTATTTATAGTCTTTTATATACAAATGAACATATGCCAAGTTATACAAGTACTTAAAATTATTGACAAATAATACAACTTTATCTTAACCCTTCCCTTACGGTGATAAAATTGAAACGCGCGCTCCGGTGTTGAGTAGTGAGTAACATTCATAGATAATCCCCTTAATTAATTATAATTGAAGTTAAAAATTAGAATAATTGAGATTTATTTGCTGAAAACATTAAAAAACCATCTGGCACCGCTCACGAAACGGGCGTAGATCTAGTCTCGTTGACAACCCAAAAGCTACTGCGGCGCGGCAGGGTTGGTGGCTAACCCGGGCGTGGCTTACACTTGCGAGGTTGAGGCAATTGAGCGCCTCGCTATTCAGTGAAGTATGCAAAAGTGAGATGCGAATATAGTGTCGCGCTTCCCGCATACTCTTCACCTATCGTCAAGACCCAAGATCGAGGCACTCACAGCGTTTAAATGCGAATTTGTTTCCGATATTCACGAAATACGATGTAGTCGATAAATTCTGATTATTATTAATATTATTTTTTAAATCAATGCGTAAATATATTATGGAGGATTACCTTGTATTTATTATATTTATAGAGATATTGATGGTTATTAGAAGCAACGTGTAGAAGATACCCAACACAGGGAAGGAAAGGTTAAACTAACATGAAGATACAAAAAGCAGAAGTAATAATAAATTACAGTCATTGTTTTAAAATTATTTAATAATTATATGTATATTTAAGTTCAATATATGTTATGTATGTATACCACAAAATATTACCAAACTTCACCAAGCAGACTTACGTAATTATGGAACACATATTTTATAGTGGTAAAGAACTTAGATGTGTTTTTAGTGGAACAACGCTTAAACAGAACAAGAATAATAGGATTTTTCGAAAATGTTATGGATAGATCTTGAGATATAGAAAACACATGGACTCTCTTATATTAGGTGTTAACATAAGTTGTGTCCGTTTTTTTCCAATTTAAAAATGAGCACCAAAAGTAAAACAAAATGGTTAATGTTATAAGTCATTCGAAAGTAAATTTTTTGCTCGACATTTGAATTTCGTTCGACAATTGATTTTTGTTGTTTTCACTCAAAACATGTGGAACCCAAACGCCGAACTGCTGGACTTTATTGTCTTTTTGTGTTTAAATGTCATATATTATACTTCAATGAGCAATAAAAAGTTTTTTGAAATTAAAGCAAATTGTGTGTTTTATTCGTGAATTTAAAATTTAAAAAAAAAAAAACCGCACAATTTGAAAGACTCTATGCATATTTAAAAACACGTAAATGGCAGCAAATATAATAATAGATTTAAAAATCATGGCATCCGTGTTTTAAAGTACATTACTTGTACATTAAAGAGAGAAGCTATCAAAATGTCTGTAATCATCTAATAACATGTCCCCGGTCAAGATACACCCCACCAATATAGGGCGAGCCCAGCCGCGAGGACAACAGATGTTTTTTCAGCCCGCACCTTTGCACATGTAGAATAAGAAGAAAACAATAAGAAAATAAATAGATAGTAGAAAAAAAGCAAATCCACAAATATCACCTCAGATTAATTCAAACAAGTACGAGTATATAAAGGTTCCTTGAAAGTAACACAATGTCTATATAACATATTATATATATGGTATTGGGTGTTAACATAAGCTGTGTCCGTTTTTTTCCAATTTAAAAATGAGCACCAAAAGTAAAACTAAATGGTAAATGTTATACGTCATTCGAAAGAAATTTTTCTGTTCTACAATATAGTGTGTTTGCTTTTACGTTACATATATTATTTTATTTGATTACATGCCTTCAAAATGGAATGGCAAGTAGACGAAAGTGAGCATTTTCGACACCTCCTTCTGAAGATCTTCATGAATAATATAGTTTAAGCTGTCTTTATCGAAGTCCACTGGTCGTCCGAAACGCTCCCTGTCTTTCAGGTCGAAATTACCGTCTTTGAAACGCAAAAACCATCGACGAGCTATCCTTTCACTCACAGCATCTTTACTGTACACTTCGCAAATATCGCGAGCAGCTTTGGCAGCTTTATTCCCTCGATTGAACACGAACAGAAGGAGGTGTCGAAAATGCTCACTTTCGTTTACTTGACATTCCATTTTGAAGGCTTGTAATCAAATAAAATAATATATGTAACGTAAAAGCAAACACAATATCTGGTAGAGCAGAAAATTCTCGTTCAAATGACGTACGAGTATAACCTTTACCATTTTGTTTTACTTTTGGTGCTCATTTTTAAATTGAAAAAAAAAACGGACACAACTTATGTTAACACCCAATATATGGTATAATAAATTCATTCCGAAATCGCACATATACATATATATCAATTTAAACTGTTGAAAAAACATTTAAGAGAGAAGACATTAAAAGGTCCGGACTCACCCCACAACATTCCCCCGGCCGAGATACAACCCATTAACGTAGGGCGAGCCCAACCGTAAGGACATAGGAGGGCTTTCAGCCCACACCCTTGTAAATAAAGACAAAAAAAAACAATACAAAAAACAAGATATATGGCAGAAAACAAAATAAAAAGTAAACCCACATATACCACCTCAGGTTTACTGCCAACAAGAACGAAAAAAAATAAACCCACATATACCACCTCAGGTTAACTGCCAACAAGAACGAAAAAAAGTAAACCCACATATACCACCTCAGGTTAACTGCCAATAAGAACGAAAAAAAGTAAACCCACATATACCACCTCAGGTTAACTGCCAACAAGAACGAAAAAAAGTAAACCCACATATACCACCTCAGGTTAACTGCCAACAAGAACGAAAAAAAGTAAGCCCACATATACCACCTCAGGTTAACTGCCAACAAGAACGAAAAAAAGAAAGAGAAAAGCTTCAAGGACTAAAATTTTATAAAAATCAAATGACAAATGGAAAATAATATTCACTCATACAAACCACAACAATACACATGGAAATAATTAAACCGTAATATAAATATAGTTAAACTACAATATGTTTATATTAAAAAAATCACGCAATTATTACTTGACAAGTATTTGCTATCTGTCAAGCGGGTTGACATAAATATTATGAAATGTAAATTTGATTAAATAAATTTATATTGAAAATTATTTATAATATCCTCACACATCTGATTTTGCATCAAAGTACACCTGCATTTAACGAAGTCAACATGCACCGGCTGATTTTGGTTGCAGCTCTAATTTCGGTAAAAAAAAATCAATATTAGTTTCGTAATACTTTGGAATTCCGATTCCTTATTATTATAATCTCTGATAAACTACAAAGTTCAATATTAGTTTCGTAATACTTCGAATTCCGATCCCTTATATTAATCTCTGATAAACTACAAAGTTCAATATTAGTTTCGTAATACTTCGAATTCCGATCCCTTATATTAATCCCTGATAGACTACAAAATTCAGTATTAATTTCGCAATACTTCGAATTCCGATCCCTTATATTAATCTCTGATAAAGTACAAAATTCAATATTAGTTTCGTAATACTTCGAATTCCGATCCCTTATATTAATCCCTGATAAACTACAAAATTCAATATTAATTTCGCAATACTTCGAATTCCGATCCTTATATTATATAAATCCCTGATAAACTACAAAATTAAATATTCAATTCGCAATACTTCGAATTCCGATCCCTTATATTATATTAATCCCTGATAAACTACAAAATTCAATATAAGTTTCGTAATACTTCGAATTCCGACCCCTTATATTAATCCCTGATAAACTACAAAGTTCAATATTAGTTTCGTAATACGTCGAATTCCGTTTTTCAGATATCTCTACTTACGTCAGTGCTGTTTCTACCCGTTGCTCTATCATATAAGGTTTTTTCTAGGTATGTTGAGATACTACCTTCTAAGCATGAGGATTGATGTAAAGGTCTCTTCTATATCTTTAAGTTGCTGATATGAGCAACATATAATCCAACTATAATATGCTGGAAATTAAATGGCTTTGTGCTCTTCACGACTATTCGAGGTGCAGACATTTATTTAGACTGGAAACAAGTAGAACTACGAGTAAATTGCAAAGTGCCCTTCTTTTGTTTCACGGACTGTCTCTTTTGAATAAGGCCTTGGATATTGACATCTTCAACAATTCAGAATATGGTTTTAAAGAAAGTATTTTGAGCTTTCTTTGCAATACGAGTAAATTGTTTCAGATTTACGATTATTTCTTATTTATTAACGTTCATGTTTTGTTATTGCATATAATTATACGAGTATTTTAACCTTGTGTGTCATTTGTACATATAACCTGTTTATGTACGTTTTATAAAATAAATTAATAAATTACATGGACTATCAAAAAAATAAATTGATAAATTATTAACGAACTCAGGATTGGAACGTGTCACTGTACTGTGTGTAAAAATGATCTTACAATATTTTGGACACAGCGCGTGGAGAGGATGACAGTCCTGAGCGGTCAATTCTGTCGGAAAAAGAGAATAGAAAAAGGAACTGAGACCAGGAATCCATCCGATGTTGTGATGAGGGGAAAATACCTTAGTGTCCATTTCAGGAGGCGCTACATACATACAAGGGTAGAGATATATTGTGTTATGAATGGTAATCACGAGCCTCAGATAATTATGAATGGTAATCACGAGCCTTAGAGCATTATGAATGGTAATCACGAGCCTCAGATAATTATGAATGGTAATCACGAGCCTCAGATAATTATGAATGGTAATCACGAGCCTCAGAAGAAGGAACAATCTATAAGAAAACTTTTTCAAATTTCTATTTTTTCAATATTTTCAGATGGTGTTTGCAGAAAAATGTGTACATGACGAAAGTGTGAGTAAATATAAATAATGTTTAAATAATATTCAATTTTCAAGATTATTTGCTGTTTTTTATCGTCCATTAGCACTTATTTTAATTTAAATTAAGTTGTAATGAGCTCGGTGTTGATTGATAATTGATGAGCGATTATCGATCGATAATTAATGAGCTCGTTGTTGATCGATAATATTGATGAGCGATTATCGATCGACGATTAATGAGCTCGATGTTACATAATCTACGACTATATTGCTTGCTGCTACTCTTTTTGCCACGGTCAAGCATTATTTCCCCTACTAAATGCTGATTTCATCATAAACAATCAGTTTTGCTTCTCTTGAAGTGCTCTACCTGTCAATAAACATATTGTGTTACATAATCCACGACCCACTATTATGCTTGCTGCTACTCTTTTTGCCACGGTCAAGTATCATTTCCCCCACTAAATGCTGATTTCATCATAAACAATCAGTTTTGCTTCTCTTGAAGTGCTCTACCTGTCAATAAACATATTGTGTTACATAATCCACGACTCACTATAATGCTTGCTGCTACTCTTTTTGCCACGGTCAAGTATCATTTGCACCACTAAATGTTGATTCCATCACAAGCAACCAGCTTTGCTTCTCTTGAAGTGATCTACCAGTCAATAAACATATTGTGTTATTGTACATAATCTACGACTCACTATATTGCTTGCTGCTACTCTTTTTGCCACGGTCAAGTATCATTTGCACCACTAAATGTTGATTCCATCACAAGCAACCAGCTCTGCTTCTCTTGAAGTGCTCTATCTGTCAATAAACATATTGTGTTACATAATCCACGACTCACTATAATGCTTGCTGCTACTCTTTTTGCCACGGTCAAGTATCATTTGCACCACTAAATGTTGATTCCATCACAAGCAACCAGCTTTGCTTCTCTTGAAGTGATCTACCAGTCAATAAACATATTGTGTTATTGTACATAATCTACGACTCACTATATTGCTTGCTGCTACTCTTTTTGCCACGATCAAGTATCATTTGCACCACTAAATGTTGATTCCATCACAAGCAACCAGCTTTGCTTCTCTTGAAGTGATCTACCTGTCAATAAACATATTGTGTTACATAATCCACGACTCACTATAATGCTTGCTGCTATTCTTTTTGCCACGGTCAAGTATCATTTGCACCACTAAATATTGATTCCATCACAAGCAACCAGCTTTGCTTCTCTTGAAGTGATCTACCAGTCAATAAACATTTTGTGTTATTGTACATAATCTACGACTCACTATATTGCTTGCTGCTACTCTTTTTGCCACGGTCAAGTATCATTTGCACCACTAAATGTTGATTCCATCACAAGCAACCAGCTCTGCTTCTCTTGAAGTGCTCTACCTGTCAATAAACATATTGTGTTACATAATCCACGACTCACTATAATGCTTGCTGCTACTCTTTTTGCCACGGTCAAGTATCATTTGCACCACTAAATGTTGATTCCATCACAAGCAACCAGCTTTGCTTCTCTTGAAGTGATCTACCAGTCAATAAACATATTGTGTTATTGTACATAATCTACGACTCACTATATTGCTTGCTGCTACTCTTTTTGCCACGGTCAAGTATCATTTGCACCACTAAATGTTGATTCCATCACAAGCAACCAGCTCTGCTTCTCTTGAAGTGCTCTACCTGTCAATAAACATATTGTGTTACATAATCCACGACTCACTATAATGCTTGCTGCTACTCTTTTTGCCACGGTCAAGTATCATTTGCACCACTAAATGTTGATTCCATCACAAGCAACCAGCTTTGCTTCTCTTGAAGTGATCTACCAGTCAATAAACATATTGTGTTATTGTACATAATCTACGACTCACTATATTGCTTGCTGCTACTCTTTTGGCCACGGTCAAGTATCATTTGCACCACTAAATGTTGATTCCATCACAAGCAACCAGCTCTGCTTCTCTTGAAGTGATCTACCTGTCAATAAACATATTGTGTTACATAATCCACGACTCACTATAATGCTTGCTGCTACTCTTTTTGCCACGGTCAAGTATCATTTGCACCACTAAATGTTGATTCCATCACAAGCAACCAGCTTTGCTTCTCTTGAAGTGATCTACCAGTCAATAAACATATTGTGTTATTGTACATAATCTACGACTCACTATATTGCTTGCTGCTACTCTTTTTGCCACGGTCAAGTATCATTTGCACCACTAAATGTTGATTCCATCACAAGCAACCAGCTCTGCTTCTCTTGAAGTGATCTACCTGTCAATAAACATATTGTGTTACATAATCCACGACTCACTATATTGCTTGCTGCTCATCTTTTGGCACGGTCAAGTATCATTTGCACCACTAAATGTTGATTCCATCACAAGCAACCAGCTTTGTTTCTCTTGAATTGCTCTACCAGTCAATAAACATATTGTATTATTGTACATAATCTACGACTCGCTATATTGCTTGCTGCTACTCTTTTTTTCAGTATCGTATTTCGAGATGCCATCCAATAGGATGTGATACGTGATTCTAAATTTATAAAGAATACAGTTAAAAACCATTCTAATTTTATTTTTTTTCCAGTTTTATATGGATTGTTGCCCTTTGGGAGAAAGGGAGGAAAAAATAAAAAATAAATTGGACCAGTGCTTTATAAAAGGCGATGATACAGTGAGTTTGTTTTTAAAATCCTGTGTTTGTATTTATATTGCGTGATACTTAAGTTGTATAAATGAGTTGTCATAAAAAATGAACTGGCTATAAAACTTGACCAGATTCGGAAAAATTTATCACTTTTCGCTATCAAATTTCAGACAATGTTGTATTTATAACTGAAGTGTTTTCTAGATATTTTCCAGCTATTAGCGTATCATGCTGCTCGGCAACTTAAATGTAATAATTGTTATTTCTTGAATCTTCGAAAAGACTATAATTTCATTTTGTGGGGCCATTTTTTTTACATAAAAGGAAAAATGGTTTGCGGATTCTACACATAAACCGAGGGAGATTGCAGCTTGACAATTTGGAAATTCTCGAGATTAAAAAATGTGTAAAATTAAGTTTAAATATCATCAACAACCAAACCAATTTTCATAATAGCCCTCTGCTTAATATGTTTCCTATTTAAAATCCCCCCCTGTCTTAAAGATTCACATTCACTTTCACATATTTTTTCCCCGCCCCATTCACCATTGTATCACATCTCTCCCCACTTCTCTCCCTCTACCTCGTCTCTCTTATATTATATTATTAACACTTGTACAGAATAAATCATATTTTAACAACTTAGTTTATATTCACCTGACGAAGAAGACGGTGGTCTTCGAAACTAGTTGTGAACCTAAATTAAACCTGTGGTGAACACAAAAATATAAAATAAGTTTTTTATTTACTTATTTTTCCTTTTATGCAACAATGGTTAATTACTGCAATATCTGGCAGGGAGTTTAAGGGAAATGACATTGGTAAATTGAACACCAATGGTGACCTGTTGCTTTCGAAGTGTCTTGAATACAATCTCATTCTTATCAACACATGATTTCTACTAAATGACAAATTTAAAGTAACATGGCATGATCCAAGATCTTGTCACTGTGGTGGTGGTGTGGTATTGATACAGTTTATTCCAGTGTTTTCCCACCTAAGCCTTTCTTAAAATTCTTATGACCCCCTCCCTACGTAACGGTGACGCGACAAAGCGATGAAAATACGACTAAACTCTGAACGAGTCAATTTTCGAATTGCCTCCCTTAAAAATCAAATTGCCCCCCTGTGGGGCGTGGGCCCCACGTTGGGAAACACTAATTAGTTCTCATTGTAATATTTGCGTTTGAATTTTACTCAATAAATATATACTCTGGAATCGGTTACAAACCAATGTTAGACTCGCTCCGTTCTTGGCATGCTTTAAGAAGCGACTAAAAAAACTGTTAATTTCTAGTCAGTTATATAACGTGTTTAATTCCTGTTATTTTTTTCATATCCTCTCTACCATCTCTTCCTTTTCTTTTGATTGATGATATCTCACATTATATTAAAAGGAATGTTCAGGTGATTGCCCGTCTTTGTAGGGTTTATGGGCATATGCTCACGTACTCGTAACATACGTGTTCATAGATTTCGTGGGGATGGATAGTCGTTTAAATGATTCCTGCCACTATGTAACTTGTAATTTATTTTTATCAAACACTGTTTATTCCACTTTTTTGTGACGGTATAACCCTACCGGTTTCAAGGCTTTCACCTCATCTTCACGGGAGCGCAAACAAGACTGGATTGTGTTCGAACTGGTACCGATATACACGCTTCAACGGTTGGGGGCTGAGGGATAAGGGAGGCACGGGACAATTTCGGCCAAGAGCGGAGAGATTTATATTTAACGACACCTATAAGCATTCCTATAAATGGAGCAAAGTCCTATTTATAAAAAAAACATATCATATGAAATAACCAAAAATATTCCAAGTCACATGTAGCCAGCTCTTTACACTAATTTTAATCTCCGGAAACTCTTATTTAACGGGAAAGGCAAAAATGGAATACTTAGCAACAGTGGTGTGTATAAACTTTTATGTGCTGACTGTGATAATTTCTATAACGGAAAGACAGGAAGATCTTTTGAAAAGAGATTTCGTGAACACAAATCCGAATTAACAAATCCTCTAATTTATTCTGAAATGGCTAATCATTGTCACCGTGAAAACCATACTTTTTCTATCGATGATGCCAAATTCTTACATATCAGTAGTAACGGAAATAAATTGGACAGATTAGAGGCCTTAGAAATTTCTAAGTCAGTACACCGATCCGAACATCTGTTGAACAGTTATTTTCCAAAAAACTCTCCGCTCTTGGCCGTAATTAACCCATGCCTCCCTCATCCCTCAGCCCCCAACCGTTGAAGCGTGTATATCGGTACCAGTTCGAACAGCATTTAGTCTTGTTTGCGCTCCCCTGAAGATGAGGTGAAAGCCTTGAAACCGGTAGGGTCATACCGTCACAAAAAAGTGGAATAAACAGTGTTTGATAAAAATAAAATACAATGTCTTTAAACCTCCACAACGTTAATGCCTTAACTATAAACAACATGTGTAACTTGCGTCATTAACTTTTGTCTGGTTGGTTGGAACAGATATAGCCGCTTGGCAATAATCCCGCCAGATTGTATTTGCAATAAAAGTGTTAAATTAAATTAAATAATAAATAAAAAATTGTTTTTTTTCTTCCGCAGTGTAAGCAAACAAAGTGCTATTTACAAGCGTTGAACGGGTGGACTTCCGATGGCAAAGCAAACAAGGCAGGCGTTCAAGAGACCATACGAGCGGCAATGCTCCCAGTGTGGTCCGATTCTATTAATGTTCTGATTGATAGGTGCTTCCCTCTACTAGATTCATCTAAATGCGACTTTATTTCGTATACCGATTGCTTAAAAAACAACGTTTTTAAGGTAAGACTTTGAGTTACATTAAAATTATTTTTCTTTGTATTATTGAAATGTATCCTGGATTTATTGCAGAAGTTGTACATTGTATAGTAAGAGATGTTAGCACTTGCCACCCTGTGATGGATAGCGAGTGACCAGGACTTATATTTAATTTGATTATTTGACGTTTTAATACATAATAAAAATATTTTTATAGCTTATTACGGGGCTCAAAGTTTGGTAGGGTCGCGGTGGTGCATGTTTTGCCGGAAAATGTGTGCCTATAAAATACCGCGTAACGCCATAGTTGCATTCCATCAGCAACACTACCAATAGTCCTACTCCTAGCGTCCACGAGTGGCCTCTTAAGCCCCGCGAGCCCTGGGCAATGTGGTCACTGGCATATTACCATCAGTGCCATAGCAGATAGGAGAGGATGAATGTGCGAGTGTCCGGCGCCATAAAACCGGACCCCCCCCGGCTAAGGGAGGGTGACCCCTACAGAAACACCTATCAGGGAAGGCAACGGGAAACCACCCTGATTATCATTCCCAGGATATCACTATGGAGAGGAAGGCAGACGTCTTGGCTGCGAAATATAAGAGACTGGACCGGAATGAGACGTGTGGAAGAGCTGTTCCGGATCGCGCAAGACAGAGAAGCCTTCGCCAGAGTGATTGCCAACGTCGGGGGGACCTGACAGGGCACATCAAGAAGAAGATAGCTTATTACAAAAAAATAACCTAGCAGATTTTGCATAATTTTAATTTAAAACATAGGTTTTTCACTGGACGCTTAGCGTCCAGCACTGTGGCTGGCGGAATTTTTAGCACAGTAAGGCAAGAGAAAGATCAGATAATAAATATTGCTAAATCCAAAATAACGGTGATAGAAAAGTGTGAACAGAAAAGTATACGTATGGGTGAATAATGAAAGATTTGAGAAAGTTGAGAAATTCTGCTATACGGGTAGTTTTAATACTTTCCAAGACAGTGGAAGAGTAACAATGGATATCGAACGGCGGGTAGCGATAGGAAACAAAATCAACGGGGTACTTAAATATACATACTCGAATTAGACAGTGTCAAAATTGGTTAACATTTCATAAAAGTATTTTGTTGCCAACTTTGAAGTGTGGGAATGAAACGTGAATGAGCTAAATAACTGATAGGAGCCGAATAAATGCGTGCATTGAGGGACACACGGGAGACAATGAATGACATAATGAATCAAGTGCATTGAGGGACATACGGGAGACAATGAATGACATAATGAATGCGTGCATTGAGGGACACACGGGGGACAATGAATGACATAATGAATCAAGTGCATTGAAGGACACACGGGAGACAATGAATGGCATAATGAATCAAGTGCATTGAGGGACACACGGGGGACAATGAATGACATAATGAATCAAGTGCATTGAAGGACACACGGGAGACAATGAATGGCATAATGAATCAAGTGCATTGAGGGACACACGGGGGACAATGAATGACATAATAAATGCGTGCATTGAGGGACACACGGGGGACAATGAATGACATAATGAATCAAGTGCATTGAGGGACACACGGGAGACAATGAATGACATAATGAATCAAGTACATTGAGGGACACACGGGAGACAATGAATGACATTATGAATCAAGTACATTGAGGGACACACGGGGGACAATGAATGACAAAATGAATGCGTGCATTGAGGGACACACGGGGGACAATGAATGATAGAATGAATCAAGTAATTAATGATAAATGTGAACTCAAGTAAAGCTGATGTGTTGAGTAAGATAGTAAGATGAATAAGTGATGTATTCGGAATCATTGGATCAGTAATTAAAGCTATCACCTGTATAAGGATCTATTTCGACTGGCCGCACATAAGGAGCGCAAAACGTCAAAATATACATTCTCAGTTTCACTCCAGTCTACTGTGTTTTACTTACGACCAACTTCTACCTGCTTAAAATTAATCTCTTCACCATGCTACTTTTCCCCGGAAAAGCATAAAGTGAACCGAATTCTCCGAGTATCGAGCGGCAGTCATCCACCTATTTCTACAGTCCTTTGTACCGGTGTTGTATAAAGTGTCCCTTCGAGCCGGATCTGTTGCATTACTGTGCCGTACAAGTACAGTGTAAATAATTCATACTTAATTTAATTTACGACGCACAAAAAATCTACTATACCAGAGACAATTGGGACTGAAAAAGTTTTTGTTAAGTCTTTATCTTGATTGTGTGCTCAATGTTGAGCATCCTAGTAATGTCTAGAATTCGGTCTAGAAATAACAGAGGTTATGTCTAAAATTCGGCGCAACACCCGCCTTATCCCTTATGGTCCTGCGCTATGTTGAACGCAACACTGAAAAAGAATTCTGTTATACCTTTACTTTATAAAATATATTACGTCTATTTCAAAGGACACTTTTACCTTTACTAGCTTTTACGCAAGTGTCATTGTAATCGTCAGCTTCTCCAGACTTCCATCATTCATTCTAGCAACACGCCTATAAAGTACGTTACGATTCTTTTTCCGTATATTATGAAAAGTCTTTAGACAATTCGTTCACCATCCCTAGAGTTAAAATCTCTTTTGCCCAAAGACAATATGCCTATTTAGCTCCCATGATATACAATGAGGTGCCGAATTCAACAAAGGTAAAGGGAGGAAAACCATTAAGGCAGTCGATCGGAGCGTGGTTGTTATTGCGACAGGAGTTTTGAGTGTTTGGGCTTGCAAGATAAATGACGTGTGGAAAATATTTGTGTGAGCTCTTGAGTGTGTTTTTTTTGTTGTTTTATATTTGTATTTTTGTTTTTATGATTGTGAGTGGTATATTGTGGGATGAACGTTTTTGGTATTTCTGGAGTGATGATGTGTGAGGAGTTTGATTTCGCATGATGTTTCCAGTTGCAATTGAGTGTCACTGTTTGCCAGGTTGATGAGAATTGCAACGGGATTTTTTTTGTGTAATCGAAAATCGGAAAAAGTATCGATTTATTTTTTCATCCTTAATATCCTCAGTGAGATACAGGCAAAATCATAGTTTACTGGGGACACGACAAATGAAAGGCAACAAACCCAGATCCATTAAAATTGTTTAGGGACTAGTGTTTCGCATAGAAGGATGAGGTTGTTTGAATAAAAGTCGTCGAGATCGAGATAAGCAAAGAGATAAAGTTTATTGAAAGCGTCTGTATTTATAATGTATAGAACGGCGCAGAACATGTCGCTGTCTCGCTTCGCCGGACGCATGGTTATTGTGGCGCGTCCATATACATTTCACACTACGGTCTGCAGGAGAGGCAAGAGATATGTCGGTGTCTCGCTCTCGCTGTTCGCTACTAGTGAGTTCAATGACCGCGCGGGTGACCATCGCCCAGTGTTGTCTCGCATTCCTTACAGTGCGAGTTCAATGAACGAGGGGCCAAGGATCGCCTCAGTAGGTTCAGTGACCACACGCACGGTCGCTACAATTGTATGTCCGAATTAAATTACCTGTTGTTTTTTTGCAAATTACATACATTTCTTGTCATGTGTAAAATAAATAAATTTCCAATACTTGAATGAAAAGGATGCTGCTGCGCCTTTCAGTCTATGAGATACAAAGTATCCGTCTCCAGCATAACATCTTGAAGTCATCTATTTATATATTTTTGGTTAAGTTAAGAATCTTACTAACTTAATGATTATTTTTATTTTTTCAGTTATGCCCAGATTCTGTGTGGAAAAAAGATGCAAACTGTCAAAAAGCTCGAGAAGCAATAAAAACTTGCACTTTGTAATGTTCATTTTTAAGTCACTCAAATTTAATATGTACTTACACAATATAAATGGGTGAAGGAAAGTACTTTGAATTTATAATGTTGAACGTTTCAAAAAAATTAATAAAATAAAATTTAAAAAAGTAAGGTAAACCAAAGTCGGGGTAGGCAGAGATGATAGAGCACCACATCTTCCAAACTGGTCTCAATAAGTTTCTATGGTATCAGAGTTATAGACTGCACTTGAACATTATAAATGCCAGAGGATCAGTTTCTTCAAGACCTAAAACTCCATAAATTTGAATTATTTGATTGATTGGAAGCAGTTTCAGAGATGTGAAATCAACGTTTTATGTTTGATAGTAGTACAACTTTTTAAAATCTCATTGGCCTAAACATTTTGAAATTTATTCAGAGAATTTAAAAACCATTTAAAGGAACACATGCGATTTATAATATCACCTTATTTAGTAGTAAATTTCATAACAATTATGGTTTATGAACTTCCCAGTATAAAATCCATTCCAGTGCACTGAAGATAGTCTGACATCGCCTTGTTTAGTAGTACAATTCTAGTTTATGAACTTCCCAGTATACAATCCATTCCAATGCACTGGTGAGAGTCTGACATCGCCTTGTTTAGTAGTACAATTTTAGTTTATGAACTTCCCAGTACACAATCCATTCCAGTGCACTGGAGAGAGTCTGACATCGCCTTGTTTAGTAGTACGCTTCTAGTTTATGAACTTCCCAGTATACAATCCATTCCAGTGCACTGGAGAGAGTCTGACATCGCATTGTTTATTAGTACAATTCTAGTTTATGAACTTCCTAGTATACAATCCATTCTAGTGCACTGGAGAGAGTCTGACATCGCCTTGTTTAATTGTGCAAATTCTAGTTTATGAATTCTCCAGTATACAATCCATTCCAGTGCACTGGAGATAGTCTGACATCGCCTTGTTTAGTAGTACAATTCTAGTTTATGAACTCCCCAGTATACAATCCATTCCAGTGCACTGGAGAGAGTCTGCCATCGCTTTGTTTAGTAGTACAATTCTAGTTTATGAACTCCCCAGTATACAATCCATTCCAGTGCACTGGAGAGACTCTGACATCGCCTTGTTTAGTCGTACAATTCTAGTTTATGAACTCCCCAGTATACAATGCAATCCAGTGCACTGGAGAGAGTCTGACATCGCCTTGTTTAGTCGTACAATTCTAGTTTATGGACTCCCCAGTATACAATCCATTCCAGTGCATTGGAGAGAGTCTGACATCGCCTTGTTTATTAGTACAAATCTAGTTTATGAACTTCCCAGTATACAATCCATTCCAGTGCACTGGAGAGAGTCTGACATCGCCTTGTTTAGTAGTACGCTTCTAGTTTATGAACTTCTTAGTATACAATCCATTCCAGTGCACTGGAGAGAGTCTGACATCGCTTTGTTTAGCAGTACAATTCTAGTTTATGAACTTCTTAGTATACAATCCATTCCAGTGCACTGGAGAGACTCTGACATCGCCTTGTTTAGTCGTACAATTCTAGTTTATGAACTCCCCAGTATACAATCCATTCCAGTGCACTGGAGAGACTCTGACATCGCCTTGTTTAGTCGTACAATTCTAGTTTATGGACTCCCCAGTATACAATCCATTCCAGTACACTGGAGAGACTCTGACATCGCCTTGTTTAGTCGTACAATTCTAGTTTATGGACTCCCCAGTATACAATCCATTCCAGTACACTGGAGAGACTCTGACATCGCCTTGTTTAGTCGTACAATTCTAGTTTATGGACTCCCCAGTATACAATCCATTCCAGTGCATTGGAGAGAGTCTGACATCGCCTTGTTTAGTCGTACAATTCTAGTTTATGAACTCCCCAGTATACAATCCATTCCAGTGCACTGGAGAGACTCTGACATCGCCTTGTTTAGTCGTACAATTCTAGTTTATGAACTCCCCAGTATACAATCCATTCCAGTGCACTGGAGAGACTCTGACATCGCCTTGTTTAGTCGTACAATTCTAGTTTATGAACTCCCCAGTATACAATCCATTCCAGTGCACTGGAGAGACTCTGACATCGCCTTGTTTAGTCGTACAATTCTAGTTTATGGACTCCCCAGTATACAATCCATTCCAGTACACTGGAGAGACTCTGACATCGCCTTGTTTAGTCGTACAATTCTAGTTTATGGACTCCCCAGTATACAATCCATTCCAGTGCACTGGAGAGAGTCTGACATCGCCTTGTTTAGTAATACAATTCTAGTTTATGAACTCCGCAGTATACAATCCATTCCAGTACACTGGAGAGAGTCTGACATCGCCTTGTTTAGTAATACAATTCTAGTTTATGAACTCCGCAGTATACAATCCATTCCAGTACACTGGAGAGAGTCTGACATCGCCTTGTTTAGTAATACAATTCTAGTTTATGAACTCCGCAGTATACAATCCATTCCAGTACACTGGAGAGAGTCTGACATCGCCTTGTTTAGTAATACAATTCTAGTTTATGAACTCCGCAGTATACAATCCATTCCAGTACACTGGAGAGAGTCTGACATCGCCTTGTTTAGTAATACAATTCTAGTTTATGAACTCCGCAGTATACAATCCATTCCAGTACACTGGAGAGAGTCTGACATCGCCTTGTTTAGTCGTACAATTCTAGTTTATGAACTCCCCAGTATACAATCCATTCCAGTGCACTGGAGAGACTCTGACATCGCCTTGTTTAGTCGTACAATTCTAGTTTATGAACTCCCCAGTATACAATCCATTCCAGTGCACTGGAGAGACTCTGACATCGCCTTGTTTAGTCGTACAATTCTAGTTTATGGACTCCCCAGTATACAATCCATTCCAGTACACTGGAGAGACTCTGACATCGCCTTGTTTAGTCGTACAATTCTAGTTTATGGACTCCCCAGTATACAATCCATTCCAGTGCACTGGAGAGAGTCTGACATCGCCTTGTTTAGTAATACAATTCTAGTTTATGAACTCCGCAGTATACAATCCATTCCAGTACACTGGAGAGAGTCTGACATCGCCTTGTTTAGTAATACAATTCTAGTTTATGAACTCCGCAGTATACAATCCATTCCAGTACACTGGAGAGAGTCTGACATCGCCTTGTTTAGTAATACAATTCTAGTTTATGAACTCCGCAGTATACAATCCATTCCAGTACACTGGAGAGAGTCTGACATCGCCTTGTTTAGTAATACAATTCTAGTTTATGAACTCCGCAGTATACAATCCATTCCAGTACACTGGAGAGAGTCTGACATCGCCTTGTTTAGTAATACAATTCTAGTTTATGAACTCCGCAGTATACAATCCATTCCAGTACACTGGAGAGAGTCTGACATCGCCTTGTTTAGTAATACAATTCTAGTTTATGAACTCCGCAGTATACAATCCATTCCAATACACTGGAGAGAGTCTGACATCGCCTTGTTTAGTAATACAATTCTAGTTTATGAACTCCGCAGTATACAATCCATTCCAGTACACTGGAGAGAGTCTGACATCGCCTTGTTTAGTAATACAATTCTAGTTTATGAACTCCGCAGTATACAATCCATTCCAGTACACTGGAGAGAGTCTGACATCGCCTTGTTTAGTAATACAATTCTAGTTTATGAACTCCGCAGTATACAATCCATTCCAGTACACTGGAGAGAGTCTGACATCGCCTTGTTTAGTAATACAATTCTAGTTTATGAACTCCGCAGTATACAATCCATTCCAGTGCACTGGAGAGACTCTGACATCGCCTTGTTTAGTCGTACAATTCTAGTTTATGAACTCCCCAGTATACAATCCATTCCAGTACACTGGAGAGAGTCTAGCACAGGCTTTTGAGCCACATTAATTTTAAAATTGGTTTGAATATGAATGATTTTTGGAGTAAGTTTGTTGACTTATAAAGAGTGCCTGAAAAGTCTCTGCCAAATATCCGAGCAAGAAAATTGAATTTTGCTTACCTTTCGAGCACTTTCAAATAACTTTTTTGGAACTGCTTTTCAAATCATAATTGAAGAATTTTTTTCCATCAATTTTGTATTTTTATCCTTGCTGAAGGAGATTTATAAAGTTACACCTGTCAGATTCCATCGTTTATATTTTATTTTAAATTTATTTTTGGGTTGATTGTGCTTGAGGTATGCACATTTTGATTTTCTGTTTATTTGCATTCGTATTCCCTTTTTGCACTGATGTCAAGAGTGACGCCTGGTTTGGCGTTGTGCGGGCTGTCCACCTTTGGACGCCCTCGTTTTATGTTGGTAACATATAGTTTTGTACGTTTATGTACGCCTGTTTCTATGTAAAATGTTTTTTTTAATAAGTTCTGTTTCTTTTTAATGCATGAAGCACACACTACTGTTTTTTTATAGTTATTATTATTTTTAAAATATACACTGTACCGTTTATATATAAATAAATGAATCTTTATCGATATAGATCCTTTGCCTTTTCTTTATCCATACACTTTCTCATAGAATCCCTACGATTTCTCTGACTAATTAGTCACTTAATATAAATTTTAATCGATAATGTACCCATCGAGCAAGTCATGCGATTCACTTACCTAGGTGTAGAGATCTCCAGTAATAGTGACCTATATAGTGAAGTACGAGCACAAACCAATAAAGTGACAGCTTTAGCTGGCTGCCTGCGGGACACTTTACGGAGAAACAGACACATGCTAACCGTAAGTAAGGTCAGGATATATGGTATAAGACATGCGTCCACCCCATCATGACATATGGGATAGAAGTGAGAGCCGATACCAACAGGATAAAAAAACCTCTGAGTGGCAGAAATGAGAACCCTACGCTCCATCGCAGACAGAACTCTTAGATATCGGATCAAAAATGAGACGATACGGTCTGTCTATGGTGTTGAAGACATAGTGAGGTGGGAAAGAAATAGAAGGTGCTTCTGGAGAGATCATGTAGACCGCATGGAGGATACAAGATTGGCATAAATTGCTAAGACTGAAAACCCTAGCAGCAGGAGATTACCGGGAAGGCCACCGAAAAGGGGGACGGACCGCTGGACGTCATCATCCCAGGACAGCCCACCGTCACAAACAGATCATACGACCTAGACCAAGAGAAAGAAAAATATATAAACTTAATTTTTTCATTCAATTTATCTGACTAATTCACGTACATTTCGAAACAATAAACAAAATTGAACTGAAACTACACAATAAATATTAAAATTGGAAATAATCTTACTGAAGATATCGAAACCAATAAGAGGTATCCGACAAGGCTGTATTATGTCTCCTGCTATATTTTCAACACGCACTATGGCGAAATGCTAGCCACCATACTAGAGAAAATGTAGGATGTTCCCTGTGACGTTTGAAATGTCATGTCTCAAAGCGATGGGGCAAAAATTTTTGTTTTCAATTCGAATAGTTTTTTTATAAATCGAAAATTTGTATTTCTCAAAACTGACGTTTTAATTCTTAATTTTCATTATACTGACTTTCTAATGTATTGTATGATTTGTATCTATCTTTAAATAGTCCAAGATCCAGTATGAATTAATACTAATTACGAACATTTAATTTTAGTTATAAAAAAATCGAAAATCCAATTATCGTATACCCCATCTTTAGCCAATGTACTCGTAGACTAACGTAGTGACTTTTGACAAACGTCACCAAATATTATTTGATTTTAACAAACTGCCACATTTTTGCTAATTTGTAACAACATTTAATAATTTGCCATTATTTTTAGTTTTATGTAATGTATTTACCTAAATAACTTGCTATTTGTTAGAATCGAGGCTTATATTAAAGTTGATAAAATAAATAAAATTACTGAACGTCGTTACAAGGTTGTATTGGGGCAAATTTGTGAACTGTCACAGGGATCTTGCTACATTTTCTCTAGTATAGCTTACTATATTGGCTCGATTACTGGATTGGATACAATAGTATCTGACAGCCACGCTATTAAACATACTCGTATCTGCACCATCAATTCGGATAAACTGAGGGAAACCATACTAGTGGAAGCATTTGTTCCGAGCACCGGTCGATGCCAGTTTTTCTTCTTCTTCATCGAGTAAGCCACTGACTGTTATTATCCTTCTTACCCTTTTACACTCCGCTGGCAGAGTTGATGATCTGAAAGGTCGTCAGCTCTTCCCATCCTATATTCATCTCATATTTCATACATTCGCACCACTCATCAAATCTTTATTTCTTTAGTTATCATTGTTTGTTTTTTTACTCAATACACAATTATATATATATATTTTTTATTTTTTTATTTTTGTCCACTTTTATTGTCCACAACATTCATTCTATTTGCTCAGTTCCTCCTATTAAGCAGCCATGAAGCCCGTCAAATCGGACTTCTGCATCAAAAATAAACGCATCATAATTAAAAAAACTACACCCAAAAAAAAAACTACACCCAAAACAACTGAAACGCCCGCACCCGTCCCCGAGACCCCGCCTATACCAGCCCTCGCTATGTCTCCGGACCGCTCAACATCCCCTGATCTGACCATCTCCACTTTCGAGGAAGCCTTCGAGCTCTTCAAGATGGAGACCACATCCAAAAAAGAAACAATGAAGATGGTAAAACTTCTTCGTGAGCTCTTCCATAAAGGTGAGGTCTCGATTGAGGCCAAAAACCGTCCATCTGATTCACCCACTGTCTTGCCAGCGGTTCCAATCACAACACCGCCGCACCCCACCCCCACTTCTGACCCCCCACTCTCCCCACCAATAATTATCATCCCGGATACTCCAGAAATGGACTGGCAATCCTTTGCCAAAAATCGCAAAAGGGCTCTCCAACCCCAAGAAAGCCCCCCCCTCGTTCGCCCCCAATCAAACCCGAAACCAGCTGATGCCACTGTGACCCAAACCAGCAAAAGGATGAGAGGCCCACTCAGCCCTCCTCTTCCCGCAGCCCCCGCCCCACCTTCAAATATAGACGTACGACCTCTACTTCCAGTCAAAAAAGACCGCATCCCCCCCATCGTTCTTCACAATTCCGACAAGTACGGAGACCTGAGAGCCAAACTCAGGTCTCAAAACATCAACTTCTCCTCGAAGGTTCAGCCCAATGGTGATTTAAAAATCTCCACAGAAACCGTTGAGGCTTACCGCTCCCTCGTCCACATCACCGACTCTCTCGCCATCCCATACCACTCCTTCCATCTGGAAAACGAGAAGCCCCTGTTAGCCGTCATTCGTGGCCTACCGACCCCTATCAGCGTCGAGGACATTATGATCGAGCTCAAATCCCTTGATTATCCGGTTCAGAATGTGTATCGCATGAAGAACAGGAATAGAGTGGAACTCCCTATGGTCATCGTCAAACTGACAAGGGACTCTTCCGCAAAACGCATCTTCACCGAACTCCACGGTGTACTCGATATTCGAGTCACAGTGGAGGAGCTGAACAAGCGCAAAGGTATGGGCCAGTGTCATCGATGCCAACAGTTCGCCCATTCCGCCGGCAACTGCCACGCTCCAGCCAATTGTGTGAAATGCGGTAGAACGCATCACACCTCTGAATGCAGGAAGCCCGCGGACACTCCCGCCACCTGCTGTAACTGCGGAGGCCCACACACGGCCAACTTCAGAGGCTGCCCACGCTTCCCCAAGAGCAACCTCCCTTCAATCGCTCCCCACCACCACTTCCAGACCCCGCAGCCCTTACGCCCCCTCATGGATGACATCTACCAACGCCCCTCCACCAACGCCCCCTTATCGAACGCCCCCTCGGCAAACAACGCCACACGGCGATTCCCCAACGCCCCCCAGAGTGCATCGAAACCAGTCACTTCCAACGCGTCATACGCGAACGTCGCAACTCATCGCCCCCTATTATCATCATCTACACCCCAAAGTTACATATTGCCCGCCGCTCCTCCCCCAAATCGCGATCTCATTTTGAATAACTTAAAATCAGCCATCACCGAAGCCATGAACCTCCTCAACTACATCCAAGAACATGGCTCGCACCTATAAACCATCCCATATATCCGCCGCGTTCTGGAATGCAAACGGTTCCCTCAGAACACATAAACAAGAGGTCGAGGATTTCCTTCTCGAGCACAACCTGGACGTGTTGCTGATAACGGAAACGCATCTCAAACCGAGCTACCGTTACAGCATCCGTAACTACTACTGCTACAGAGACGACCGCCTCATCGGCAGAAAAGGCGGCACCGCAACTCTCATCAAAAGCACAATAGACCACTGCCACATCCCCTCCCCTCCCACCGTCAACATAGAATCCACATGCGTAGTGGTGAACACCGCCAATCACGGCCCTCTTAAACTTTGCGCGACTTATCTTCCACCTACCTCCCCACTTGTCGAGTCTGAATTGGACTCATTCCTCGCAAATAATATCCCCACCATCATGGCGGGAGATCTAAATGCTAAACACCCCTTCTGGCACAGCCGCACTTCCAACACTCACGGTAATAAACTTGACGAAATCTCCTCCCGGAAAAGATACTTCGTGGAAGGACCCACGTCTCCCACCCTCTATCCACTAATAGACAATCATCGCCCTGATGTCATCGACATCATTGTCCATAACGACATTCTCTATCAAACAGATCTCACGACTGTTCACCAGCTTCAATCCGATCACTACCCGGTATTACTTCAATTGACGGATGGCTTACCACCCTTCTCGCCCTCAGCCCTTCCGCGACACACCACCTCGTGGAGCGATTTCGCTATTAACGTCGACAGCAGCATCAAAATACCGACAACCTTCCCCGACACGAACTCCATAGACGCCGCTATAAATGACTTCACAACCACCATCAAATCCGCTCTCACATCCTCTTCAAAAGAGAGACCAGCCGATAAACCCGAACTTCCCCTTCCTCCACATATCAAAATACTGATTATGGAAAAAAACAAAACCAGAAAGTTGTGGCAAAACACAGCTGTCCCCTCTTACAAAACCGACTACAACAGATTAGTCAAAAAAATCAAACACCTCCTACAGCAACTCCGCAATGACAAATGGTCAGACTTCGTCGAGTCTCTCGAATACAATGATGGACTCAAATGGAAACTAACGCGTAGCCTTAGAAATACGCCCTCCCGACCCAGCTCTCTTCAAGGACCAAATGGCCCCGTTTTCTCTGCTCGCGACCGCGCAGAGACCTTTGCTGACTCTCTAGCTAATATCTTCTCGCCAAATGCAGACCTCTCTAACCCCTCTCACTCAATAATGGTCGACAACGCAGTTGCCGACATATTAAATGAGCAAACCCCCCCCACCACAGACTTCTTCTCACCGTTAGAAATTCAATCTATCATAAAAAATCTCATCAACAAAAAAGCCCCCGGCCCCGATAAAATCAATAATCTCACCTTGAAAAAACTTCCGAAAAAAGCCATTTACGCCCTTACCGCCATTTACAATGCCTGCCTTCGACATAAATTCTTTCCAACCCCATTCAAAAACGCCGACGTCATCATGTTCCCTAAACCGGGTAAAAGCCACGTTATCCCTGAAAATTACAGACCGATCAGTCTGCTCCCGACTCTAGGTAAAGTGCTCGAAAAATTAATCCTAGAACGTCTCTCGTTAGAAACTTACTCACGTAACATCATCCCAGATTCGCAACACGGATTTAGGCCATTACACTCTACCAACCATCAGCTTCTTCGCGTTGTAGAACACATCATCAAATACTTCAGCTCCAAAGGCCTCACGACCCTCCTTTCACTAGACGTGGCGAAAGCCTTCGACACAGTCTGGCTCAACGGACTCATATTCAAACTGCACAAGTCAGGTATTCCCCTCAGACTAGTGCAAATCATCGCATCATTCCTTGAAAATCGCTCCTTCTCCGTCAAAATAGACGGTATAAATTCATCCCCTCGCCCCATTCTGGCAGGTGTGCCCCAAGGTGCACTGTTGTCCCCTATCCTGTATAACATATACACGAGCGATATGCCCCAATTTTCACGTACACATTGTATCACCGCGCAATACGCTGACGACACAGCCTTTCTCTCTTCATCGAAATATGAGTCCGTATCCCACAACAGACTGCAAGACTTCATTCCCATTCTGGAGCACTGGTGCACCAAATGGAAGATCAAAATAAATCCCACCAAAAGCACAGCAGTCCGCTTCTCACGCAGATACATCAAACCCATCAGAACTCTTAAACTCTTCGGCCAGAGCGTCCCATGGTCAAAACACGTAAAATACCTAGGCCTCACATTAGACAGTAGACTCTCGTGGCATAAACACGCCCTCAATATCAAATCAAAAGCTCACGGAACACTCAAATCATTATTTCCCTTGATCAGTAAATACAGCAAACTTAGCACGCGCACTAAACTCCACCTATATAAAGCGATCGTCAGACCGCAACTGACATACGCCCTTCCGGTCTGGGGCCACGCGAAGAAAACAACGCTACATCACATTCAGATCATTCAAAACAAAGCCCTCCGCATAATTTTAAAAGCACCCTACATCGTCCGTAATTCAAGACTCCACGCAGATACCAAACTACATACTATCCCCGAACATATGCGCGCTCTGGCCGAAAGGTTCTACAGGTCTATATCCCGTCATCCCAACCCAGTCATAAAAGCCTTAGATAACTACAACGCGAACACCAGTTACAGACACACTCGTCCGAAATCAATATTGCGAAACATCCCCCCGACCCCCCCCTCTTTAACTCTAATCATCCCCCCAAATGACCCCCCGATTGTCACTCTGAACACCCCATCATCGATAATTCCTCCGGCAGACAGTTTACCCCCATAGGCAACCGCATTTCTCACCTTCAATAAACATTTTCTACACCTTAATATATTTATAAAAGTCACACACATTTCCCCACTCATTTACTTATCTACATATACTATATTCATTCTTATAATTTATTCACAATTCATTTTTTCATTTTTTTTTTTTTTTTTTCACCCATTCAATATAAAACAGTGTGTGACGACACAAATTTATGTATATTTGTATTTAATATTATGTATATATCATCATATTTATATATGTATTTAATCGTTTATAATTTCTCATAATCATTCATAAAATCAAAACAATTACCACAAACCTATCCTTTCCCGATTCCCAAAAAGATCCAAAAATTTCCAATAAATATCTTAACAGTCAGAACTTATCCGATGAAGGAGTAAGGTGTCCTACCATCGGACCGAAACTCCGAACAAGCTATCCATCACTTGTTAGTGGAAGCAGACATTCAAGAAAACTTACAACTTGTGATAAAACAAATAGAAGTTTATTTTAAATTTGAATAACCATAAATTAAGAAGCAACTGAAAAAACTGTTAATTTCTAGTCAGTTAAATAACGTGTTTCATCCCTGATTTTTCTTTTCCTTTCCTCTCCACCATCCCTTCCTTTCCTTTTGATTGATGATATCTCACTTTACATGAAATGTGGTGTAGGGTCTGAGCCGCAGCACCGCAGTCACAACAGGGGTCATCGATGTAGCCCCATCTGTGGCGCTCGGCTGGACTTCTGCTGCCGTCTGATCTAACACGGTTCAGTGTTGCCCACTCTTTGAAGACTGGAAGCAGATGGCTGAAGATCTTGAGAGGTTGAGAGCTTTTGTTCTCGAGCTGATAGCGCTTTATAATATATAAAGGGTCTTTCAAATCGAGCGGTTTTTTTTATTATTTTTTTGTAATTCTTGAATAAAACACAATTTGCTTTGATTTAAAAAAAACTTTTTCACCAAAAACGCGAATAATTTCGTCCTTCAGCTCAGGAATTGATCGAGGGGTCATTCTTATAGACCTGGCTTTTCACGTAACCCCAGAGAAAATAGTCTAATGGTGTCAGATCACATGATCTTGGTGGACAATTATCATCATCGTTTCCGAAGATTACAATACATAAAATAATTCAACAATTTGAACGCGTTGTTGTATTGTATACGACTCCATTTTTATAAATGTCATACATTACACTTCTTAAATGTCACAAGACCCAGGTAAGTTCACGACGCCATCTGTGTTTTATCCAAGAATTAAAAAAAACCGTTCAATTTGAAAGACCCTTTGTTACAAATGTATAATAAACGTTTGGTCTAAATATTTTTTTTTTCAGACAACCCCCATTTTACGATTTAAAAAAAAATTCTTTGGTACCAACTATAACGACATTATTTTTTATTAAGAAACTGTGTATAATTTTTATTTCGAATTTAAGAAAGGGTTCCAATCATGTCGAACCGAGCTCACCCTTTTTTTTACGACAAGATATACCAGCTGATAACATCTTGAATTTTCAATTTCTTTTTTCAAAAAATTTTTTGTACATTCTCAAATCATCAATAAACAAACTGTAAAAAAATGTACACGAAAAATATTTTTTGTTTATTTTTTATTTAGTCTGAAAAAAAAACGCCCAAAATTCACGCCTCTAGATTAGAATACTCTCTTAATGCATTATATTATGGCAGATCCCATACTATTTATGTCTCATGATATGGTCAAATTATTTGAATTTCCTTTTTTGTTGTTGCGAGCGTTAATTTATTTTTAATAATCTTTACACGTCTATGTCAAACAATAACAAAATATCTATGTCAAATAATAACAAAATATCTATGTCAAATAATAACAAAATATCTATGTCAAATAATAAAAAAAATATTATCTAGGTTAGATTTATAAACAAATTTTATGATACGTAACAAGTTTATTTAATGGTTTCATCACTCAATTAATTAAAACTGTTAACAAAAATGCGTTTGATTTTATCAAAATATATTTTTCGTTCAAATACACTAATTTTCAACCTATTTTCACAACATCATATTTATTTCTATTCATTAAAACGTGTCATATGAAAATCAACAGGGCTGAGAAACATTTTTTTCCATCTATTAAAAAATATATATATACGTTTTCTTGAAATAAAAACCCACATTTGAAGGAATAAGATTTTGATGTTCCATCATCATCATTGCCAGGCCTCGCAGTCGCGGATCCCCTCGCTACTCTAACGACAGTCTTGAACCGTTCTCCCACGTCGATCGTGTGATCTTCTGTGAGAGAACAGCCCGATCCTAGATGCGCACTCCTCCCCGCAAATGCCACAGATATGTGGACCCTGCTGAGCCGCCTGACCATGTTGACGCATGTTCGCAACGCGCAGACTTCTCATACGTCTAGCCGCTGAGACGTCATCAGCCCGAGAACATACGGCTCTCAGCCCCTCACGGTCCCGAGTCACCTGCTCCCAGTCCTCAGGCGCTCCGCATAAAGTAAGTGACTCTCGCAGACTGTCCTTATAGTGCTTCCTCTGCCCACCAACTCTTCGCTTGCCCACCACTTCCAAGTACAAGACGCGTTTTGGGATTCTGTGATCGCCTATGCATATCACATGCCCGGCCCACCGCAATTTGGCCTTTAGAACCATATCCTTTATAGGTTAAATTTTGATGTTTACTCAACACTTGAAGACCCGATCAAAACCATGACAACCTCTCTGTGCCCAGATTATTTTGGCAAATTCTTTTTTTTTGTGAAGGGTATACTAAAATTGGGTATAAGGATGAGGGTTTGCCAAAATTTGGTGTGAGGATATAAGAGGGTATAAGGATGACTATGACTTCGGTTTCACATATTTTTTCGAAAAAAAGAAAAAAGTCATACCCGTGTGTTCCGATCGTCTCCCCTTCGGTGTGTCATCGGATCCAGTACAGCGGAGTGGTTAGTAAGTTTGCTAGTGTGCAACGGCTCACTCATTTAAAAAAGAAGAGGAAAAAAAAAGAATTCTCCACGGCACAGCTTTGCTTTTCAATTGAATTGTCGTTGGAATGGAGAGGGGATTCTCGTCTACGACGCACAGCAACAACCACGACTAAAATATTGACATGATCTCTCCAAAATAAATATAATCGTGACATGATCTCTCCAAAATAAATAAAATCGTGACATGATCTCTCCAAAATAAATAAAATCGTGACACGATCTCTCCAAAATAATTAAAATCGTGGCATGATCTCTCCAAAATAAATAAAATCGTGACATGATCTCTCCAAAATAAATATAATCGTGACATGATCTCTCCAAAATAAATAAAATCGTGACATGATCTCTCCAAAATAAATAAAATCGTGACATGATCTCTTCAAAATAAATAAAATCGTGACATGATCTCTCCAAAATAAATAAAATCGTGACATGATCTCTCCAAAAAAAATAAAATCTTGACATGATCTCTCCAGTGGATCCGAATGCGATAAATGAAACGTCGATAGAACATTTCGAAACTCCGAATGGGCCTTTTATAGAGAACCCAAGCCTCAGAGCCATAGATAAGTGTGAGGAGTACTATAACCTTGTAGATAGATTTTAGTAGATTGAGAGATGTCCGTGCTGTAGAATAGTCTATCATTTAGTTTAGCAACAGCTGCTGTCGCGCTCCTGAGGCAAATCTTAAGTTTATCATTAAGATACAAATCCGATCGTAAATTGAAACTGACAATTTCCTGATTACACATACTTTCTACTTACACCTTAAATTACATATCATTCTGTCGTGTAGCTCATGACTGAGCATTGTGACTCCCACGATAGCCTCTGACGAGTCCTCTCAATTCATCCCTCACTTGGTCAGTCCAACGTATTGGAATTCTTCCTCTTGTGTGTCAACTGTTCACGCCTCCAGTAACCACAAACCTTTCCACACTGTTTCCTTAAGCCTTCATGTCCTGTGATGTGTAACTAGTACACATTGCTTCTAAAAACTTGAATGGGTTTAGATGTTAGGTATTTAAGCGTTGAATGAAAAAAATAATACTTAAAATAATTAACACTTATCGACCACATCAGATGTATTTTTTGAAAATCGGGAATAAATTCACCAATACAATCAAACGTGTGCCAGTGTGTGACGTAGTATACTCATTCTAAAAAAACCACTATGGGTGAGAAAGCGACGCTTTTCACGTCTCACTCTCACTCTACTTTGGTATATGGGAACGCAAGAAATATAATCTCAGTTCGCTCGCTTCTCTGTTTTTAGTAGCCAGACGGCTTTCGTTCGAGGTGGTCGCTCCGTCCGTTTTGTGATCGTCGTCCGATGTTTTTTTTTCATGTTTTCAGCAATTAAATTTCAATTAATATCACTTGTGACTTCAAATTTAATTAATTTAAGCGATTGGCTATGAATATTCTTATTTTTTCGATTTTAACATAAATCGCTCATTTTTACATATGTATAGATGTGTGTTGAATACATAGCACCGGAACGCGCGGATTTGTTTAGCACAGGAAGGGAATCGTTAACTACGAGCGATGCTCCCAAAGAATCGGAGGACTTGTCGAAGATATACACATATTATCAACAATCTGTCAGTGATTATCAGTTCTTCGAGAATAGATACGTTAATTCGCATTGCTGTCCATGGAATACGTAACACTCTTTCCAGTTCCACATTTCAAATGTATCTATTCTACGTCTCTCACTAGTTCCTAGAGTTCAAATTCGCATTGCTGTCCATGGAATACGTAACACCCTTTCCAGTTCCACATTTCAAATGCATCTATTCTACGTCTCTCACTAGTTCCTAGAGTTCAAATTCGCATTGCTGTCCATGGAATACGTAACACCCTTTTCAGTTCCACATTTCAAATGCATCTATTCTACGTCTCTTACTAGTTCCTAGAGTTCAAATTTCTGCGCAAATTCATGAATATTGCGAAGATGAGACACTTAACTAAGCGCACTTTTGTTGGGATGGTGAAAGTTCTGCTCTTCAGCCTCGCATCCTCCATTTTTGGTAGTACTGAAGCCTAAGTAAATAAAGTCAATTAGAACTTCCAGACCATGATTTACTATATTTGGTAGCAGTTTGTCACTGCGGTCTATAACCACAAGCTTAGTATCAAACATATTGCTTTCCATTTCCAGGAGCTTGCAGTCGTTTTCCACCTTTTCGAAGAGCGTAGACATTTCTTCAACTTATATACACAAAAGTTAAATTCCAAATTGGGTTCTCATACGCTGGATTTTTCTAGATGACATCAGTTTTCTACAGTAATGTTAACTAGAATTTAAAACTTCGGTAAAGCATGGTGAAATTCTATTATTTATTACATACAAACCATCTTGCCATTTCCCTATAAGGGTAGGCAGAGAGGACAGAGAACCATAATTTCCTGTCTCGATACACATATTTAGCCACTTCTACATCCATACACCTTCTCATACAATTTCTACGATCCTACAACTTTCCACATTTCTTTCTTTTAAAATATCATTTACTTGATCCAAACATACATTCCTTTGTCTTCCTATCACACGACTTCCACTCACATTTGCACTATATATCTATTTCGTAAGTATTTCTTCATTCACTCGTTCCACATGTCCAAACTATCTCAACACACTCTACTTCATCTTAACACAACATTCTTAAGTTCACATTCATGTTTTACTTTATTCCGTATTTTTTCATACATTGTCACTCTCTTCAGTATTTATTACCACGTCCAAATGCTTTATTATGCTACCAAAAAAAAAAATATTATAAATACTTTGCAATAATAAAGTAGTTATTATCAATGTAAATCTTTTAACTAAAATGAAGTTGTGGCGGTCGTCGCACACTCAGTCGCCCACTCGGAATACTGTGGGCGTTCATACATACGGTCAATGACCGATAAAGTGACCTTTGCATTCCTCGACAAATCTAAATAAACAAGTCCGAAGTTCACACGCCGGCCATTCAACCCATAGCCCGGAGTGGACCGCATTCCATACTAGAGCGAGAACGCACCACGCTGTCTCGCCAGTTCCGTAAATAAATTGTCACCTACATACGACATTAATCGTTTTGCTAATGCAGAAACGAGACGAGGGATATCTTGCTCGCATTCCCGCACACACGCGGAAATAGTATAAATACCTACGTTTACTAATAAAAACTCCTCAAAACGTGTTTTATTTATCAACAAATCATCATCATCTCTTCCCTCTAGGACACATTTCCTAAAAAGTGTAAAAAAAGGTTCGGAGATCACATGTTGTCGACAACTTAAAAATGGTCAAAATCATTCAACGGAAATGACGAATTCAATCCCAAAAAAATTTATAAAGCTGTCAAATATAATTTTCTGCGTTACACGTATTTCAAATCCGATCCTTGCAACATGTTAAGTGTTTATTATTTTGGTGTTATATTTGTTACTTTATTTGTGACGGTACTGTATAGTCAATTTTATTTATTGTTCAGGGAAATAACACTTTTAGCCATATTCTTAACATACAAAAAATAAAAAAACCCTAATGCACGAGAAAAATGTACATACATACACATATATCACCACGCCGTATCCGATCTCCGAACTTTTCTATCTAAGCAAACAACTTGAATAATTAATCAAACTTTTTGGTTTACAATCTATGATATTGTATAACGATAAAAAAAACGATTTATTTAATATATTACACCAAAAACAAACATACAACTCGTCATGCACACACTTCTGACTAAACCTTCTCACAAAATCTGTTCCATTTGATCCAAGCAAATCTTCCTCGATCCAGCTCTTCCTCGCACACCTTGCACTTATTTGTATTATTTTGTATAATACTACACTTTCGTTGTATACAGAACAACCTGGAGGACTTATTTTCATGTAACAATGTCTTCCAACCAACCAGAAAGATTTTAAAGAGGCCTTAAGTGAAAACCAGTTTAGAATTATTTTAAAAGTCTAGGGTTTCAACAGGAATCGAATCCGCTACCTCTAGACTGGGAGACAAGCGTCTTACCAACTAGGTCACCGAGATCATTCTTTCATCAGTCATTCTCACCACATGTCCAAACCATCTTATAGCTCATTTCTTCATCTTACTTAAAACATCCATTTCATATATGTATTCATTTCTGATGTCTTCATTCTGCCTATTTTTAAGCATTAACACTCCACAAATTTTCCTTAATACACGAATCTCCATAGCCTTAAGGGGGTATTTTAATCTAGAGGCGTGAATTTCGGGCGTTTTTTCAGACTAAAATAAAAAAAAAAACAAAAAATATTTTTCCTACACATTTTTTACAGTTTGTTTATTGATGATTTGAGAATGTACAAAAAAGTTTTTGAAAAAAATAAATGAAATTCAATACGTTATCAGCTGTTATATCTTGTCGTAAAAAAGGCGGTGAGCTCGTCAACATGATTGGAACCCTTTCGTAAATTTAAAACAAAAATCATACACAATTTCTTCATATAAAATTATGTCGTTATAGTTGGTACCAAAAAAATTGTTAAATGGCGGTGGTCTGAAAAAAAAATTAAATTTTTTACACTTTTTTCAAATTTTGTTTTTTTTTAAAAAATGTAAAAAAAATTGTTTTAAACTTTTAAAGGTAGGCACGATATAAAATTTTATATTAAAGTTTTATATTAAATTTGAAGACAATCGGTTGAATATAACTTGAGATTTTATGTCGACCAGGTTGAAAAAAATAGTTTCGAGAAAAACGCGTTTAAAGATTTGAGATTATTGTCCGAGTCATTCCGGTGCGACGTAATTGCTGCCTTATTTATAGCTATAACTTCATAAATATTGAGAATTTTAAAATTTCCCTTTGAGAACATATTCTTAAAGGTCTAAACTTTAAGAATATGCAAAAAAAATCGATTTTTTTTTCAAATTTCTAGATCAGAATACCCCCTTAATCTTACGCTTATTCTTCTGCAAAATCCAAATTTCACTATCATATGTCAAGGTGGGCACTAATATACTATCATGCATTGTCATTTTCGCACATGTAGAAGAAAATATTAATACATAAATAATTATAGTACATTGATTATTTTTGTGTAAAGTATTTTGTCGTATTTATTTACGTGTAGCAATTTTTTTCAACCAACTACAAATATGTTAAAGATGCCTTAGACTGGATTTTTTTTTTTTAATTCGTGTTTCAACGGTATTCGAACTCGCAACTTCCAGGCTGGAAGTTAAGAGTCTTACCTACTAAGCATTGAAGCCTTCCTTAAGCATCCTACTTCCTTAGGCTGGAAGCATCAGGACCTTTTTAATTATTTGTATAACAAAAATACATTAATATAAGTTGACTTAATACATCAATTAACAATTCCCGGGGCTAACCAACAGATGGCGCATCTAATAACAAATCCATACCATTCTCAGTAAGTACCAGCCTTTAGAAGTTACGTGTCAAACTTTCATGACATTCCTACATTGTGTCATTGAGTAACAGTGGTTTTAGTGACGCTACTTATGCTATTTTCAAAACAATGAAAAAAAAACGGATTTCGTGTGTTGATAAAACATGGTATGCTGATTTCAAACTTGGTCGTAAAGACACAAATGATGCTGAACGCTCTGGTCGTTTAAATGATGCTTTTACACCAGAAAACATTAAAAAACCCCTCAAAATCGTGATGGAAAATCGCAAAGTATAGTTGCGCGGGATAGCTGACTTAACTGACTAACGGTGAACTGGAAAGACCAATAAACAATCTGTTTGGAAAGGCCAATAAACAATATCCATAGTCAGATGTTTATTTCTTCTTCTTCCCAGTGTCATGTTAGATCCCCCCAACGTTGACTATCACCTGAGAGTAGACATCTTTGTGCCCGGTAGCCCGAAAATGATCCCCAAAGCTCCTTATACCAGTCCAATCACGTATATTGCGGAGCCAGGAGATTTGCCTCCTGCTAACACCTCTTCGACCCTCTTTATTGCCTTGGAGGTTTATTTAGTAAATAAATATTTTACTTTTCTTCTGTTATTTACTGAAAAACTTATATATGTTTTGTAATTACTCATTTAAAGTATGTTTATGGATTTTTAAATGATTTTAGGTAAAATGCGGTGATGAATGCTCTTCGGAGGGTTTAACTGTGAGTACAACTATTTTTATCTTATACTTTTGTGAGGATACAAAGGTTACGGCTGTAACCTTTGTATTTCGTTTTGTTTGCATTGTAATACAAAAAAAAATACTTATATCGATTCATATAATTGCATAGTCACATTGATTTGGTGGCACAAATCATCCTTGCACAAAAAATCACGCTATTGCTGAGAAGACTTTGCGTGATCGTGTAAGGAATACCACAATCCGAGAGGTCTGTGAGGTCCAAGATGTGGTCAGATGGGGACGACACCGTCGACGATACTGGTACCAACATGTACAGAGAATTTATTCCACAAGAATTTCATACATAGCTCTGCATGGGGTGCCGGATGGACGGCGTCCACCAGGGAGACCCCCGAAACGATGGAGAAATAGCTGGAGCTCAGCATCACAGGAGGTCAATCCTGCAGTAACAGACTCTTCAGTCTATAGAAATTTTAAGAAAAAGAAATCATCCTTATATGAGTGGATTGCCTATTAATAAAAAAAAACTCGAGGTAGCAGAGTAAATTACGAAATGGAAAGGGTAACTACAATATATAGCTATCCCTAGATTTATGCGGTAGATAAGTTCCAAGAATATCGCGTTAATCAAGGCACGAAAATTTGTATATTTGTGTGTTAACATAAGTTGTGTCCGTTTTTTTTTCAAATTTAAAATTAGCCCCAAAAGTAAAACAAAAATTGGTAAAGGTTATACGTCATTCGAAAAAAAAATTTATGCTCTGCAAGATATTGTGTTTGCTTTTACGTTACATATTTGATTACAAGCCTTCAAAATGGAATGTCAAGTAGACGAAAGTGAGCATTTTCGACACCTCCTTATGTTCGCGTTTAATCAACAAAAATCAATTGTCGAACGTTGATTTTTGTTGTTTTCACTCAAAACATGTGGAACCCAAGCGCTGAACTTCTGGACTTTTCCCATTGATTTAAGATGGCGGTATACAGTTATGGGACTACAATTCATCTGCTCAGCCAATTCTACGGTGGTTTGAAGCGGATCTTCACGAATAATATGGTTTAAGCGGCCCTTATCGAAGTCCACTGGTCGTCCGGAACGCTCCATGTCTTTCAGGTCGAAATTCCCATCTTTGAAACGCAAAAACCATCGACGAGCTGTCCTTTCATTCATAGCTACTTCACCGTACACTTCGTAAATATCGCGAGCAGCTTTATTCCCTCGATTGAACGCGAATAGAAGGAGGTTTCGTTCCGTTCGTAATTTTGGTTGGTAGTTACGGTTGGTATAGCGATATTTTTAAATAAAAATATTTAAAGTCATCATTGCTGGAATTTTATAAGAGTCTTCCACTCACACAGTTTGATCAGTTGCATAAATTTGCTCGTGGCTTTTTTCCGCTTTCGGTACTTATCTGTGTAAAAAAAAAAACAAAATGAAATATACAAAATATATTTACAGATCCAAATTAACTGATGAGCATTTGAAGTCGCCGCCGATAATTTCCACTAGTAAACTTGCTCCATAACTGCAAAAAATTTACAGTGGAAAGTTACAGCTATCATTCGCGCGACGTATAAATGTACATACTATATAGCATGCTTATCATTGAACTATAAAAGCCCACAGGATGGTTTTAGTGTGTACAGAACTGTTATTCGCGAGACGTCAGAAAGCTGATAAATCTCATTAATCATAATTATAATATTTAATTTCATTATGTGAATTCCCTATGTATGTCACCTATTGTAAGTTTTTAGGATAAATCTCATATCATTAATTACAGTTAAAGTGTTCAATTTCATTATGTATGTCAGTTATTGTGTTTCCTAATTGGTCGTTAAATAAAAACATCTGATTATTATTTAATATGATTTACTTACATTGTAAATTTTACAATGTAATCAAAATAAATTATGACGGGCTGGATTGGTGGTGCTCGCGGGCCGGTGTTGGCCCGCGGGCGTAGTTTGGAGACCCCTGAACTAGAACGTTGTTTAATTAATATTATTAATATTTCCATGTTCTGTTTTCTCAGTGAAAAGAATATAGATGTATTAATGAGTTTATATTTTCCTCAGCCCGCTTACACCTGCTGTCCGATGCCAGAAGCAAATCTGACAACAGACGTAAAAAATGACTTGATTAAATGTTTCGGCAATCTCAAAGACGAGGTAAGAAGTGAATAACTATTTTTTAAACAAATACTTGACACTTTAAAACCCTACCAAAGTTATGACAACCTTTGTAGATCTTTTGGTATGTCTTCGTTGTTGCTGGGTCTTATGGTAGAGAAACCTATCGCCATTTCAACGTTAATTCAGTTGCAAAAGGAAGCTGGACCATGAAGTTTGGTCTCTTTCTTTCTTTCTTCTTATTAAAGGGAATGATATGTTGCAAACCAGCAAACACATCGGCCATACCGCTGTAGTAGATCCAACAGCACACCGAAGTGAGACGCTCGGAGCGCACCAGATTTTTTTTTTGAAAGAATAAATATGACCACATTAGGTGGAAAAATTCCGGCGAATTTAAAAATTCAAACCGAGAAGAACGAATAACGTCTGGCAGCTACAATAGTGCCCGATAGTTAAATATCATTCAGCTAGAAGACTCATTTTGCAATGGTGTGAGTAACACTCTCTGTATTACACAACTTGTGTAGTGGTATTGGTTTTAGAATGCCACACGATTGTTTCGCGCAGAGCGCACGTTTGTATTGTTGTTAAAATACTCGGTGATTAGAAAAACACTAACATGTCAAAATTAGGAGTGCGACTTTTGTCTAATGTAATGTATAATTCAAAATTTTTTGAAAGCTTAGAATGTACTTTGTTATAACTTTTATTTTCCTAGAATTTAGTATCACTCCATCCACTATTATTTGTAAACTTTATTATTTGGCATTGTAATTATGTTATTATGATACATTAATATGTTAAATAATCTTACATTCATTGTATTTTTATGTGCTATAATCTAATTAAAGCTGACGAACATTTTTTCTTTATAATACTTGTACTTATATTTATTTTTAATCTTGATAAATTCCATTATTGTTATTTAATGTTTCCTAGAATCTGCCATATCTAAACAATTAATATGTGCAATAAACTTACTTTAATTTTATTTTTATGATTATTACAATTTAAGCTGACATTATTTTTAATTTACAAAACGTTTGAATATAAATTCATTTCAATGTTTGATTATAAAATATTATTTTTATATATTTTTTTTACTTTTTCACTTCATTGAAAAAATAAAGTGACAAGTTTTTGTAAACACACCGTTACTCACACTATTGCATAATGACTCTTTTGGCTGAATGATCTATATTCAAAGTAAAACGGTTTATTCATATAGTACACACACATACATACATATGTTATGTATTGTAAATTAATTTGATATTTTAATTAAAAGTAACTCAATTTGTTTTATGGTAGTTATTCGTCAAAATTTCTATGTGCGGTAGTATTGCCAACACGTACGGCGATGAACTGTCAGATATGTGTCCGCTCCAATGGCTGTTTACCTGATGTTTAGATTCTCGGACAAATATACATACCATCACGCCATTTCCTGTTGGGATAGACAGAGAGGATAGAGCGTCATACTTTCCTAACTTGACACACATTCTTAGTCTCTTTCACATCCATACGCCTTCTCAGACAACCTCTACGATTTATCTGACTTTCTTATTTTACAATATAATTCACTCGTTCCAACCATATTTTCTTTGGACTTTCTCTCATACGCCCTCCACTCAAATCTCCATTGTATATCTATTTTGTTAGTCTTTCTTCATTAATACGTTCTACATGGCCAAACCATCTCAACCTACTCTTATTCATCTTACTTAACACATCAGTCTTAAATAAATTAAATAAAAATATCAAAATTATGTATTTTTGCAGTGCGACGTAATGGTGTGTCTGTACAAATCAATCAATTTCCTTACACCAGACAAGAAGCTGGACAAAGCCGCGGTGGTGGCCAACTACGAGAAGATGTCTCCAGTCTGGAAGAACGTGCTGGATAGCGTCATGAAGGAGTGCGAACCCCTCTTGAATAACGACAAGTGTGAGCTGTATAACTTCTCCAAGTGTTTAACATTAGGTTTATACAGAGTAAGTGGACCAAATAGTTAGTCTTGTCTAAACTTAAGTTTTGGAAAAGAGGTAAGGGTGGTTCTGAAGAGAGATACATGAACAGTCTTGAGTCTGGTATCAAACTATGGGGTATACATAACCAAAACTGGGCTGCATTGACACAGGAACGCAATCAAGGAAGACACGTCGTGGTTTAGTGGGTGACACTTTTTGAGACTACGAGATACGATCGTTAAAAATGGAAAGCTCATAAAACATCCAGCACCAAGTTCTCAAATGCCATCTGGAAGAAAATGTCTACAGTGCGCGAGGGTTGAGGATCCAGGATAAGACTTTTGAGCTACTTCAGAGTACATTAAAGGGATTGACAATCATATAAGTCCGCGAGAGATTGACTTAGTAAGTCAAGAATCGCTTAAGTCAATTAATTGTAGTTTCTAGTTGGACTATTTTAATTATGATGCATTATCGTATTGCTGACCATATCCATCCAGGGTATCCGTAGCATTCTCTGGTGCATCCACATTTCGAATGCTTCCAGTCGGTTCATACAACTAACTTTGAGGGTCCATGATTCCACTCCATGCAATAACACTGACCAAACATAGCATTTGACTAACCGTTGTCGAAGTTTCAAGTTTAGATTATCATCGCAGAACACGCTTCTCATTATACCCTGGACGGATATGGTCAGCAACACAAGGGTTCTTCAAAGAGCCAAAGTTGATAGAGAGTTGCTGACTAATATTACAATCCGAAAGGTGTCCTATTTGGGTCATGTACTTAGAGGAGCAAAGTACAAATTACTGCACCTGATCATCCAAGGCAAAATAGAAGGCCTAAGAGGTGTTGGCAGGAGGCAAATCTCCTCGCTCCACAATATACGTGATTGGACTGGCATAAGGGACGTTGGAGATCTTTTTCGGGCTGCCGGGGACAATATATATCTACACTCAGGTGATATTCAACGTTGGGGGATCTGACATGACACTAGGAAGATGAAGAAGGTTCAGTCATAATATAACAAAAAAATATTTGAAATCTTCTCTTCGTTTCAAAAACTGGACGGCGATAGATTGAAATGAAAAATTTTATCCATTTTTCATTTCAATCTATCGCTAAACTAGCTATCGATAAACAAAAAAAATGAGAATCACTGTTAAAAAAATGCATTTAATTAAGTAAAGAAATTGTTATATGATATTTAAAAAATATTTTTTTTATTTCAGGACTGTCCCTCGTCAATATGGAAAAACGATGAGAACTGTGCCGTAACAAAAGCTTTCATTAATAAATGTAAAACGATCCCTCTCGTATTACCCTCTACGAAGGTCTGATTGCAGAGCAAATAATTTTTATATGAAAAAAGTTCCGATTGCTGAGCTTTCAAAGAATTCCGTATATAACTCTTTAATTTGGCTATCATCGAATCAATTTCTTCCTTGTCAATTGTCACCTGAAATATCAGGATTGGATCCCAAACGAAAAAATAATCCTGGTTCTTGGGTCAAATAATGCAGGACCGGTGACATTTCCGTATTTTACTATTTTTCTGCTTCCTTGGATTGTCTGTAGTTGGTGCCAAGCACCTACTCGTATTGATTATTCAATAAAGATAAATTGAAAAAAAGAAAAATATTTTTTTAATTTATAAATCTAATATGTTTAAATCATGAAGATAATAAATATATAAATTAAAATAGTTTTATTTATACACAGTGTCACCCAAATGTATACATATTCAGCCATATTTATACAGTGACCCATATTTATACGCAGTCACCCATTTTTATACACAGTCACCCATATTTATACACAGTCACCCATATTTATAGTACCCTATATTTATACGCAGCCACCCATATCCATACACAGTCACCCATATTTAAACACATTCACCCCTATTTATACACAGTCACCCATATTTATACACAGTCACCCATATTTATACACAGTCACCCATATTTATACATAGTCACCCAAATTTATAGTCACCAATATTTATAGTCATCCATATTTATATACAGCCACCCATATTCATGCACAGTCACCCATATAGAAACACAGTCACCCATATTTATAGTCCCCTATATTTATACGCAGGCACCCATATTCATACACAGTCACCCATATTTAAACACATTCACCCTATTTATACACAGTCACCCATATTTATACACAGTCACCCATATTTATACACAGTCACCCATATTTATACACAGTCACCCATATTTATACACAGTCACCCATATTTATACACAGTCACCCATATTTATAGTCCCCTATATTTATACGCAGCCCCCCCTATTCATACACAGTCACCCATATTTAAACACATTCACCCATATTTAAACACAGTCACCCATATTTAACAGTCAGCCATATTTATACATAGTCACCCATATTTATAGTCACCCATATTTATACACAGCCACCCATATTCATACACAATCACCCATATTTAAACACAGTCACCCATATTTATACACAGTCAACCATATTTAAAGTCTCCCATATTTATACACAGCCACCCATATTCATACACAGTCACCCATATTTAAACACAATCACCCATATTTATACATAGTCACCCATATTTATACACAGTCACCCATATTTATATACAATCACCAATAACTAATCTTACTTCTAAAAATGAACGACTTCTGTTAAGAATCAACATCTTTAACATTCCAGAATAAACAATTCTTGAAAGACTTTCGAACATGCACTTTGGGCACTTTCACAGAAAGGACATGAAAAGTCTTGAAGTTGACTATTACAGGTACCTACAGTTGAGGGAAAATGTGTAAGAAGAAGGCTTCATTCAATATAGACGGACTTAATAACCCTTCCTTCCCTGTGACGTGTAACTAGTGCACATTGCTTCTAAACACTTTAATATCTCTATAAATATTATAAATAATGGGTTCAGATTTTAGGTATTCCTCCGTAATACATTTACGCATTGACTGAATAAATAATAATAATTATTATTAGCACTTATCGGCCACATTAGAGATATTTTGTGAAAATCGGGAATAAATTCACCAATACAATCAAACGTGTGCCAGTGTGTGACGTAGGTATATTCATTCTAAAAAACCGCTATGGGTGAGAAGCGACGCTATTCACGTCTCACTCTCAGTCTACATCGTTATATGGGAACGCAAGAAATAGAACCTCAGATCGCTCGCTTCAGTAGCTCGCGGGCATTCGTTTGAGGTGGTCTCTTTGCTCGTTTGAGAACGTCGGCCGATGTTTTTTCCATGTTTTCAGCAATTAAATTTCAATTATTATCACTTTTGACTTCAAATTTAATTAATTTAAGCGATTGGCTATGAATATTCTTATTTTTCCGATTTTAAATCGCTCATTTTTACGTGTGTATTGAATACACAGTACCGGAACGGGCCGATTTTTTAGCACAGGAAGCGAAAGGTTAAAGGAGTTAACTATTTAAACATTTATTTTATATTATTTATAGTTAAGGCATTAACATTGTGTAAGTTAAAAGACATTGTAATTTGTTTTATCAAACATCGTTTATTCCACTTTTTGTAACGGTTTAACCCTACCGGTTTCAAGGCTTTCACCTCATCATCACGGAAGCACAAACACGTCTTGTTAGTGCTCCTTTGATGGTGAGGTGAAAGCCTTGAAACCGGTATGGTTATACCGTTACAAAAAGTGGAATAAACAGTGTTTGATAAAACAAATTACAATGTCTTTAAACACTGCATTCAACATGGTTCAGAACTGAGAACCCGATAAATATTGCACCAAGTTACAGATATAGCAGAATACCACTGCACTTAAAAGAAATAAGAGAAATCGTAGAAGCTGTATGGATATATGTAGAAGAGACGAAGGATGTTTGTCGAGATAGGAAAGTCAAGCGCTCTGTCCTCTCTGCCAACCCCAGCAGGGAAACGGTGTGATGGCATGTATGAAGATGTTGGTGTGCTCTGGAAGGTCTTTGTCCGACATTTCCTCATCCTTAAGTCTCGACGGGGAAAATGTTTATATTCAAAATACATTTTGTATAAAGTAATTTAATTATGTATTTTGGATTATAATTTCGTTTCCTTATACCAAAATGTTGTTTTTTTTTCTAACCACTTCCTTACTGTGCTAAAAAATTACGCCAGTAACGGTGCTGGACACTGAGGGTACACTAAACATGTATGTTTTAAATTAAAATTATGCAAAATCTATTAGTTTTTTTTTGTAATTAGCTATAAACATCATTTTATTATGTAATAAAATGTCGAATAATATAAAATAAGTGTAAGAAATGATAAAATAAGAGTTGAAACAGAGAGGCGACATTTCTATAAGAATATCATTTTCCCACTGCCTCGTTCGGTCTGCGCAACGTTCAGAATGCGCATGACTGAAAAGAGGTATCCAACCTTTAAAAAAAAAATCATAAAATATAGCGTGTATTTTTTGGCAATAAAAATATAATTCGAATTAAGACAATAATTAATATATTAACAAAATATAAAATGAATATATAAATTCAAAAATAATAATATAAAAACAAACACGAAATTCAAATCAATAAAATATGCCATATGGAAAATATAAACACTTTGAAAATAGGTCAAAATTTGAAAATAGGACCAACATATAAAATCAAAATTTAATCCTGTGGAGAAAGAGTCTATCGCAATTGGGGCACGAAATAACTTTTGTTTCTATTCTATGTACTAAACGCACAGGTGTTTGATAAAACTGGTAACCAATCCCTGGAACGAATGTACTCGTAAAATATTAACTGTCAAAAAAGAATGAGTCATACGGAGTGTTTTGACATTTCGTCAATTCTCGATTTAATATCATTCATTTCTGTTGATATTTATTAATGATTTTATTTCGTAATGACATCATTCAAATCATAGAGGTTTCGATGAGGAATACAAATGTATGAAGACCCTGCAAGCAGTATATTTCGAGAAATTAAATAAAATATACGTCTTGGTCACTCTTGTCCGTTCACAGATCGGCAAGGGTTAATCAAAGCTTGTACACTTATACCTCGCTTTACGGAATATATACGTTCTTGAAAAGTTGGTCGTAAATCTAAATTCCGTACGTCGAATTATTTTCATCATATAAATACATCTCTGCTCTTTCCAATTCAGGACTATGCGGACGTATGTTACTTGGATGTTACAGAGGAACACCTGGACAAATTACAGCGTCTTCAAAATGTGTGTCTAAGATTCATTTTCAACCTACGTAAGTACGATCATATAAATTCATACCAGAAGGCATTGAACTGGTTAAATGTTATAAATAGACGCCCAATTCACATACTGTTTCTATTGTATAACCTCCTTAACTGTCCCGCCGCACCCTCTTATCTCGCCGAAAATTTTCAGCTTCTTTCCAATCATGGATTAGCGCTACGCTCAAACAGAGATTGTTTATTGGTCTTTCCAGTTCCCCGCTCCTCTTTCTTTACGCCGTCCTTTACTGTCCATGCAGTGAGACTCTGGAATCAGTTACAAACCAATATAATACTCGCTCCGTCCTTGGCATGCTTCAAGAAGCGGCTGAAAAAACTCGTAATTTCTAGTCAGTAAAATAACGTGTTTTATTCCTGATTTTTCTTTTTCTTTGCTCTCCACCATCCCTTCCTTTCCTTTTGATTGATGATATCTCACTTTATATGAAAAATAATGTTCGGGTGATTGTCCGTCTTTGTGGGATTCGTGGGCATGTGCTCACATATGTGTTTATGGATTTCGTGGGGATGGATAGTCATTTGAATGATTTATGCGACCATGTAATTTGCTTCATTTACTTTTGTCTAGTTGGTTGGAAGAGATTGCCGCCTGGCAATAATCCCGCCAGATTGTATTGCAATAAAAGTGTTAAATAAATATGTACACGTGCAGGGTGGCCCAAAAGTCACTAGATTATTTACGATTCGAATAACTTTCCACAATTAATTATAAAAAAAAATATTTCATGTTATTAAAGCGTAATTCTTAAAAATTATATATAGAAAATTTACGACCGAGTAACGTGTTAAAATAATAAATAAATAAATACAGGTTTATTGATAGCAACATAGTATGTACATAATACATTTAGACATATATCAAGAACACATTAAAAAACAGAAGATATCAAAAGGTCTGGGCTCATCTAATAACATCCCCCGGCCAAGATACACCCCACCAATATAGGGCGAGCCCAGCCACGGAGACAACAAATGTTTTACAGCCCACACCCTTGAACACGTAGAATAAGAAGATAAAAAAAATCATAATGGATAATTGCAACATGTTAAAATAACAAGATGACCTAAAAGTCACTAGAATATTTTAAAATAAAACACTATTTGTATTTCTTAATAATTCAAATTCATTAATATATAAACAAAAGTCACACTTTTTGAAAATAAATTTAATTAAGTTTTAAAAATTACATGCTTTAAATAACTACAATTTCGCTCTTCACATTGACGCGCTCTTCGAAAGGCGTTAACCCTTCCTTTACGGTGCTAAAATTGAAACGCACGCTCCGGCATTGGGTAGTGAGTACGCGATAAAAAATTAGCGATTTTAAATCGGAAAAATAAGAACATTCATAGATAATCCCCTTAATTAATTGTAATTGAAGTTAAAAATTATAATAATTGAGATTTATTTGCTGAAAACATTAAAAAACCATCTGGCAACGCTCACGGAACGGGCGTCAGTCTAATCTATTTGCAAGCCCAAAAGTTACTGCGGCGCGGAGCGGCAGTGGCTTACTCCCGGCGTGGCTTACGCTTGCGATGATTGAGACAATTGTTGACAAGCTCCTCGCAATTCAGTAGAGTATGCAAGAGTGAGATGCGAATATAGTGTCGCGCTTTCCGCATACTTCTCACATATCGTCAAGATCCAAGGTCGAGGCACTCACAGCGTTTAAATGCGAATTTGTTTCCGATCTTCACAAAATACCCACGATGTAGTCGATAAATTCTGATTATTATTAATATTATTTTTTTAAATCAATGCGTAAATATATTATGGAGTAATACCTAAAATCTTAACCTTGTATTTATAATATTTATAGAGATATTGATGGTTATTAGAAGCAACGTGTAGAAGATACCCAACACAGGGAAGGAAATGTTAACAATCACCTGTCGTAATGTTTCTTGGCTTATTTCTTCACGGATGTTGGACTTCAAATTTGAAAATTTTTATGGTATACTTTATCTTTCAAATACCCTCATAGAAAGAAGTCTGAAGTTATAAGAATTTTAAATGGGGACTTTAAGCTTGCGACTTGTGGGTCATCCTGCACATATAGAATGTTGGTGATGTGTTCCATGAAAAATGGGGACTTTAAGCTTGCGACTTGTGGGTCATCCTGCACATATAGAATGTTGGTGATGTGTTCCATGAAAAATGGGGACTTTAAGCTTGCGACTTGTGGGTCATCCTGCACATATAGAATGTTGGTGATGTGTTCCATGAAAAATGGGGACTTTAAGCTTGCGACTTGTGGGTCATCCTGCACATATAGAATGTTGGTGATGTGTTCCATGAAAAATGGGGACTTTAAGCTTGCGACTTGTGGGTCATCCTGCACATATAGAATGTTGGTGATGTGTTCCATGAAAAATGGGGACTTTAAGCTTGCGACTTGTGGGTCATCCTGCACATATAGAATGTTGGTGATGTGTTCCATGAAAAATGGGGACTTTAAGCTTGCGACTTGTGGGTCATCCTGCACAAATAGAATGTTGGTGATGTGTTCCATGAAAAATGGGGACTTTAAGCTTGCGACTTGTGGGTCATCCTGCACATATAGAATGTTGGTGATGTGTTCCATGAAAAATGGGGACTTTAAGCTTGCGACTTGTGGGTCATCCTGCACATATAGAATGTTGGTGATGTGTTCCATGAAAAATGGGGACTTTAAGCTTGCGACTTGTGGGTCATCCTGCACATATAGAATGTTGGTGATGTGTTCCATGAAAAATGGGGACTTTAAGCTTGCGACTTGTGGGTCATCCTGCACATATAGAATGTTGGTGATGTGTTCCATGAAAAAATATATGCGTGAAAATAAAGAGTGTATTCTAAAACATCCAGAACAGACATAACGTATACATGTGAAATAAATGTACAAAGAATTAGTCCATTTTCAATGAAGAAAAATATTATTTCATATCGACAGTCGATTGGAAAGCAGAAACTTGCCGTAAATAACCAACCAATGTTTGCTCTTTACTCTATTTACAACCTGCTTATTTATTTATTTCAACGGTCAAATGACCTTTTTATTATTTTGTTTATTTTACACATGACAAGAAATACACATAATTTGCGAAAAAACAACAGGTAATTGAATTTGGACGCACATTTTTTTTAATCCACTTTGCACGGATTTCTCCTGTTACACAAAGAGGGTCCGCTTCTAGCGTTAGCTTATTCGTTAGGAAGAATATCAGCCGAGAATATATCAACAGTGTCATTCAGTTGGTTCAATATCTCTATACCACGCGTGACTGAGTATTTAGCCATGATATTCGTCCTGTAAGTTGGTATGTAGAACAGAGGGTGATTCCTTGCACGGCTATATTTATTAGGTACATATAAACTTAGTGCTTCTAGAATCGCGGGACAGTTAAAGCAACCTTGAAAAACCTTGAGAAGGAATACCGATCAAATCCTTAATAAGGAATATCGATCTCAACCTGTAAGCGAGTATGAACGCACGGGTTCGAGTGAACCTAACTTATCTCAAGTTAGAACGAACTCACCTGTGCGTTTCACATTAACATCGAAGAAAAGTATAAACTGTACCGAAAATTTTAAATTTATTGATATCTATGGATAATTTGTCATAACGAATTCTAATTCGCAATACAGCTTTTCGCTTTTACTGATTTATAATACATTGTAATTTATTTTTAACAAACACTGTTTATTCCACTTTTTTATGACGGTATAACCCTACCGGTTTCAAGGCTTTCACCTCATCTTCAGGGGAGCGCAAACAAGACTAAATGCTGTTCGGACTGGCACCGATATAGACACTTCAACGGTTGGAGGCGGGAGGGGTGAGGGGAAGGCTAGGTATAATTTCGGCCAAGAGCGGGGAGATTTTGGGGAAATAACTATTCAACAGATGCTCTGATCGGTATACTGACTTAGAAATTTCTAGGGTCTCTAATCTGTCCAATCTATTTCCGTTGCCGCTAATATGTAAGAATTTGGCATCATCGATAGAAAAAGTATGATTCTCACGGTGACAATGATTAGCCATTTCAGAATAAATTAGAGGATTTGTTAAGGCAGATTGGTGTTCACGAAATCTCTTTTCAAAAGATCTTCCTATCTTCCTGTCTGATCTACAATGTCTTTAAACCTCCACAACGTTAATGCCTTAACTATAAACAACAGATTTATAATACCATTATAAAACGAAATATGTATCATACTTCTTTAAGCTCACATAAAAAAATATTTAAAAACTCACTCCCTGGGGACATTATAATTCCTATATAATTCACTTGTCTATAGGTTAAATATATGACGCCATAGGATTGGCAATCCTCTGGGGTGGAATGGTTTGACTTTAAGTGGAATGGTTTGACTTTAAGCTACCCGGCCAGCTAGGTGACATAACCTAGCAAACCAACGTACCGTATACTATCGCAATGGCCACACTGCACGCTTCGCGCCATGCTACGTGACGATTAGTCACCTACTGAGTCTCCTAGCGAACAGACGTGTTTGTTAATTTTATTGTGTCACCAAGTGATTTTACAAGATGGAGGCAGTTTTATTCCGGAATTCTTTGTATAGAAGTTGAAAGTCTCCACTCCATACTTCTAGATAAATTAACATTATGCACCCAACAAGTTCGAATTTGAGATGTTCGAAATTTTAAACTTACATTCTCTGAGAGAAGTAGCTTTCTGATTAGTTTTGAGAGTGGCATCGTTTATTGACTCAACCGCTCCCAAATGTCAAATGAATTCACCTAGTATATTAGTCACGTAGCACCTAGCTTAGCACTAAGCGAATCACTTTGTTGTGGCCTTTGTCTAAAAGATACGAGAGTGTGTGCAGCATTAAACAGCTCTTGAAGACAATTCTTTTAGGGAAGTCCTTTAAAAATGTACAATTATGTATGAACACTTAACATATTACACTATACTACACTTAAAGCTGAATGTGTACTACGAGGGCTGCTACTTAAGTTTTGAGACAGACAAGTAAAAACAAATATTTATCATCGAAAATGGCTTTATTGTTTTTCAAAATACTCTCCATGAAGATCAATACACTTTTGCATGCGTTTGAGCCAATTTTCGAAGCACTTTTTCCACTCCGAATGAGGTAACTTCAAAACATACGTTTTGAACGCATCAACCGCTTCTTCAGGCGTCGAAAAACGTTGACCTCGCAATTTATATTTGATGTTCGGGAATAAAAATAAGTCATTGGGTGTCAAATTAGGGCTGTACGGCGGATGACCCATCAATTCGATGTTTTGAGTGCTCAAAAAGTCACTTGTTTGAGCCGATGTGTGAGAGCTCGCATTGTCGTGGTGGAGAATGATCCATCTTCGGCAGTTGGTTTTCCTCATTTCTCCGAACACTTCTGGCAAACAAATGGTGGTGTACAATTCAGAATTGACCGTACGGCGTTCCACTTAAGGCACTGTTGTCACATAACCATTTATTTATACCGAAGAAACCATCCACCATTTACTTCGAAGTGCTTCGTGCGCGAACAACTTTTATTGGATTTGGCTCGTCTTGAAAGACCCATACATTCGACTGCTGTTTAGTTTCTGGCTCATATGCATAGATCCATGATTCGTCGCTTTTCACGATCTTGTAGACGTCTTTTGAAACAGATTTGACGTATCTACACTGGTGTTGCTATATCTTAAAACTTAACTAACAACCCTCGTATCACATATCGGAAGATCTACAAAGGTTTCTTTGCAGTTCGTCTTACCTTGGTAATTTTTTCACGGTTTTCGTACCAAATACGAGTATATTTAAAAAAATATTATATATACAAATTTGAAGAAGGAACTTATCTTATAGCTGTAGCCATCATTGAGGAGAGACTGCTGTCCAAACGGCGCTCTTAAAATTGTCATTTTAATGTTGTTATTCATCAAACTGATTTGGCATTGATTAATTTATTTGCTAAAATGGTATATAATTATTTCTTGCATCGAGAATCCTTGGGTTGGGGATTGGGGCTACCACACGTTTGAAGTATACGGGAATCCCATAAAAGATTTTAGTTTATTTTTATTGCTATTGTATATGAAATCATAATAAAGGTATTTATAATGATTTCATACTCAATAATGTTATATGTTGCACATAGGTAAAGTCTATATTTAAAATACATTTTGGTCTGGTCAAATTATATAGTTTCTCGTTAACCCTTTAAAGTTTTTTTATTCATAACTAAAAAAAAAGTGAGATTCTGGAACCAGTGACAAACAAATTTTGACTAGCTCCGTTTTTGGCATGCTTTAAGAAGCGACTGAAAAAACTCTTAATTTCACGTCAGTTATATAACTTGTTTCATTCCAGATTTTCGTTTCCTCTCCACCATCCCTTCTTTTCCTTTGATTGATGATATCTCACTTTATAACGATATGTATTTTTGAATTTGAGTATAAGTTGTTACTGTCTAATTCCGTCTTTTATACAAAGAGTATAAAATACGAGTTTTCAATTGGTATTTTGTTTTCAATTTACTTTTGTGTTTGTATTTTTATTCCGGTGCGCCTGTGGACGGCCCCGTATTGTATTAGTACCATGTGATTTTAAAATTAAAACCTGTTTCATTCTAAATATTTTTGTTGTAATTATGAAAAAAAAATGTACATTTTGTCAAACTTAATGTATTGATCAGTCACTATTGGCTCTTTTATATTTTGTTATTTTTGTATAGGAGGAGTCAAAGAGCAGTCATTATTGGCTCTTTTATATTTTGTTATTTTTGTTATAGGAGCCAAAGAGCAGTCACTATTGGCTCTTTTACATTTTGTTATTTTTAATATAGGAGGAACCAATGAGCAGTCACTATTGGCTGTTTTATATTTTGTTATTTTTGTTATAGGAGGAGTTAAAGAGCAGTTACTGTTGGCCTCTTTTATATTTTGTTATTTTTGTTATAGGAGGAGTTAAAGAGCAGTTACTGTTGGCCTCTTTTATATTTTGTTATTTTTGTTATAGGAGGAGTCAAAGAGCAGTCCCTATTGGTTCTTTTATATTTTGTTATTTTTGTAATAGGATGCGTCAAAGAGCAGTCCCTATTGACCTCTTTTGTATTTTGTTATTTTTGTTATAGGGAGAACCAAAGAGCAGTCACTATTGGCTCTTTTATATTTTGTTATTTTTGTTATAGGAGGACTCAAAGAACAGTCCCTATTGGTTCTTTTATATTTTGTTATTTTTGTAATAGGATGCGTCAAAGAGCAGCCCCTATTGACCTCTTTTATATTTTGTTATTTTTGTTATAGGAGGAGCCAAAGAGCAGTCACTATTGGTTCTTTTATAATTTGTTATTGTTATAAGTATTGGGTGTTAACATAAGTTGTGCCCGTTTTTTTTTTCAAATTTAAAAATAAGCACCAAAAGTAAAGCAAAATGGTAAAAGTTATACGTCATTCGAAAGAAAAATTTTTGTTCTATAATATATTGTGTTTGCTTTTACGTTACATATATTATTTTATTTGATTACAAGCCTTCAAAATGGAATGTCGAATGGACGAAAGTGAGCATTTTCGACACCTCTTCTGTTCGCGTTCAATCGAGGGAATAAAGCTGCCAAATATATATGTCTTAAATAAATTCAAAGCGAGAAAGGGGTAGGACCGAGGAAAGAATGGAAGGAGATATTGCAATAAATTGAAACTGAGGGAAAGGTAAGAAGTATAGTATATAAATAAATGAATATAGTATTTGTAATTTGTTTTATCAAACACTCTTTATTCCCCTTTTGTAACGGTATAACCCTACCGGTTTCAAGGCTTATTTGTGCTTCCCTGATGATGAGGTGAAAGCTTTGAAACCGGTAGAGTTATACCGTTACATAAAGTGGAATAAACAGTGTTTGATAAAATAAACTACAATGTTTTTAAACCTCCACAATGTTAATGCCTTAACTATAAACAATATATGAATAGGTTCATTGATAGCAACATAGTATTTACATATTTAAATATATTAAATGTACTCCGGGATAAATAATATAAAACACATTTAAGAGAGAAGTTACCAAAAGGTCTGGGCTTATAATAAAAGCACTCCATCAATATAGGACGAGCCCAGCCACGAGGATACAAGATATTTTTCAGCCCATACCCTATTTATATGAAAGAGGAGAGATTTTATGACGAGATGTATGAATATTAACGAGGTGAAAGCTGTTTGCGTGAATTGAGAGGTCCATAAATTTGGCTTTTATGACTACCCCAAAAGGGTGCGATGGTATGTACCATAAAGGGTCTTTCAAATCACGCGGTTTTTATAATAAATTTTTTTTTAAATTCTTTAATTAAACACACAATTTGCTTTGATTTCAAAAACCTTTTTATTGGTCATTGAAGTATAATGTATGACATTTAAAAACAAAACAATCAATATCCGTCAAATGTCCACCTTTTGCAGCCCCACAGATGTCCACTCTTTTGTCAAAATTTTCGATGACATTTTGTCATAATTGCAGTTCTAACTCACCAAAAACGCGAATAATTTCGTCCTTCAGCTCAGAAATTGATCGAGGGGTCATTCTTATAGCCCTGGCTTTTCACGTAACCCCAGAGAAAATAGTCTAATGGTGTCAGATCACATGATCTTGGTGGCCAATTAACATCACCGTTTCCGGAGATTACAATACATAAAATAATTCAACAATTTGAACGCGTTGTTGTATTGTATACGACTCAATTTTTATAAATGTCATACATTACACTTCACCAATGTTTCAAGACACAGGCAAGTTCGCGACACCATCTGTGTTTTATATAAGAATAAAAAAAACACGTAAATTTGAAAGACTCTTTATATATGTATTATTAAAAATAACAAAAATCAAGGTAAAATTATTATTACGATAATTTTTTACCAAATAAAATAGCATAAGAAGGTAAAGGGTTTAAAAGTTTAACAATTACACAAAATAAATATAAATCAACTTTTTAAAGACTAGTCAACACATTGTCATATTACTAGTTCCGAGACTCTTGCCGGTTCAATATGTTGGCTAGATATATCTTTGTGTCTTCTTTTTTAATGGGGGTAAATTTCATTGTTATTTTTTTATCTTTATATTTAGTGTATATTTATAAGTGTCGTGGAGAAAGGCCAAAAAAATTATAGTTGGGTTAAGTGTATGATATTTTGAAAGAAGCAAATATAAAAATGCAGGGAAACCGTAGGAGCTGTATGAAATGTTATATGAATGTAGAAGAGGCGAAATATATCAAAATCAATAATAGCAATTTGAGTAAATCTTTTATATTCCTTAAAAACAAACCGGCCACTGGGAAAGGTTGTCTTGATTTCGATCGGGTCTTAAAGTGTAAATCTAATTTCTAATTCCTTAAATAAGAAAAGAATACTAACATACGTACACTATCTCATACATATAAATACACAGCAGGCCAGGGCCCAGGGCTGTAGAATAAAAAAATGCTTATAAAATAAATTAAATATTTACCTGTAAATCATCCACTCATACAAAACAATGCATCAACATTTCAACATGTATTTTAGAGATGTTGGAAAGTTTAGAGATTCTGGAAAGTTTAGAGATGCTGGAAAGTTTAGAGATGCTGGAAAGTTTAAATATTCTGGAAAGTTTAGAGATGCCGGAAAGTTTAGAGACGCGTCTTTCCAGTCATGGATTAGCGCTACGCTCAAACAGAGATTGTCTATTGGCCTTTCCAGTTCACCGCTCCTCTTTTTTACGTCGTCCTTTACTGTTCATGCAGTGAGACTCTGGAATCAGTTACAAACCAATATAAGTCTCTCTCCGTCCTTGGCATGCTTTAAGAAGCGACTGAAAAATTTCCTAATTTCTAGTCAGTAAAATAACGTGTTTCATTCCTGATTTTTCTTTTCCTTTCCTCTCCACCATTCCTTCCTTTCCTTTTGATTGATGATATCTCACTTTATATGAAAAATAATGTTCGGGTGATTGTCCGTCTTTGTCGGGTTCGTGGGTATATGCTCATGTATGTGTTTATGGATTTCGTGGGGATGTATAGTCATTTGAATGATTTATGCGACTACGTAACTTGCTTCATTTACTTCTGTCTAGTTGGTTTCAAGAAATTGCCACCTTGCAATAATCCCGTCAGATTGTATTTGCAATATAAATGTTTAATAAATAAATAATTAAATAAAAAAAACAATTAAAATATCTTCAAACTAAGAAAACAATTTACTTCACAGGTGGCGTTTGCTTTTCTCGGCTTCGATCAGGAACTATTTCGTGTGAGTATCGATCTTATTCCATGTTTCCACTTTCCAGCATTCGTTTTGAATATAAGAAATTGGCGGGTGTATTGCCATTTTACAATCTCTTACAAGCAAATAGTAATATATTGAAGAAGCCTGAAACAAACACCAGTTTTATGCCTTTAGAAAAAAAGGGTAGCATTGTAAATGTTTTTTACCTCTACACCACGAAGGTAATTTTTTGGTACAATATAATAAATTTTATTTATCAAGTAGACTTGATTTTATATTTTTTTCACATTTCTAGTTGAATTTGTATCTTATTTTTAAAAACTGTTTCAAGCGATCTTGGACCATATGTAACGAAGCTAGATTTAATAAAAAAAATCTTGAGCAGAGATACGAACGAACATTGCTCTAGTCTGAGGTTCATTTTTGAAGGGAAAATATGTTGCAAGGAATAACTAGATGCAGTGAAATGTGAAACAGGGTCGTTCTATATTTTAAGATTTCTTACATAAAAAACATGTTTCATCTATCAATAAATTTGATGTTTGTTTTCTGACATACAGAAACGCATACGTGCATCAATAATTTTAGTGTTTGGACCATCAATTATACCATGTGTTTCCAGTAGGAAGTCATAGACATGACACATTAATACGTTCAGTGCGTCGAACACGGCTCCCGTGTCCATACAAAATAGCCTTGGATGTTGAGTGCACTCATAAACGTCTCGCGATAAGGATTCGTCGCCGGTTTCATGTGTTTTGAAGACACGAATGAATACACTTGTATATGATGTTTTGATAGAAAGTAGAATTTGATTTTTAACAAATGTTATGGATTAAATTCGCGAATTTTCAGCATCTCTGTATGACATTTTATACGCAGTGAACGTGTTAATCAGGTCCCGCCCATAGCATGTAGTCACGATATTCGGACAAACTAATGTATATTGTAAGTCCTGTATGCCCCCACAATCACATTCAATGCTATTTTCGTCTCAATGCAACAAGAAACCCCATCTTTGCATATTCACCTTGCGTTTAGCCCCCCCTACTCGAAGTATATTCAGTGATCTCCAAGTAGACCAAGACTGTTGGTCTCCAGGTACCATCTATTTCGAGGGCTTGATCCATTCGTCGTTTTTTCCATTTCATCCTTCTAATACATCGTACGAGGGTGGTCCCTTTTTTTTATTTTTCCTCTTATGATCTTCTACTAACTTATTTAACTAATTCATAAACAATATAAAATTTGGTATTCCTAAAGGCAATATCTTCAAACCGACCAGATTTTTAAAAATTATGTTCTAAGTGAAATATTTACATTAGAGTTTTATACAAATAAAATTGTAGGATACCTACCTAAATAAATAAATAATTGTCAAAATAAATAAGTGAATTGTTAAACATAATTTATTGTAAAAATAGTAAACATACAGGGTCAATGACCGATGTACTATTTACACACAAATTTAGTATTTACGTTCTGCCGTCTCCGAATACAAATAAATATCTACCCGACAATGCACGCGCTAGAGTAAGACAGAATATGTATCGCGAACTGGTTCCCCCATTTGTATAAATTACCCACGCGCTGAGAAATAAATATTGATTATTATTGTTCATTCAACTGTCAAGACTTGTATTATTTATCGACCATTCACTCTCACTTTCGTTTCATCCGCATTCCTGAGTATTTATATTTAAATAAATACAAATCAAGATCATCACGACGTATCAAGATAAGCAACTCGCTACATTGATGACCCTGAACGAAAAGGAACGCAGAATTCGACTAAAACGAATATAGCGATGTCAATATTAACATCATCAGCACGTCCTAATAGGACACATGCTACATTGATAACGACCATCGCTACAAAATAAAAGTAACAAATACCAAATTGGTAGACAAAATCATTTGATAACTTAAGCAAAAATATTAACTTTTTTTCCTGTATTTAGGAGATAAGGAAAAGGGGTTTTATTAGCGTAACGTCAGGTAGTGACGAAGGAAGAACTACCCATAGAGACTCGTTCTCCGTTGCCTTTACACCAGAGTGTGAAAATAATAATAGCAACGACGGACTTAAGGTCCGACGTTATGGGAAAAGAAAAATTACTTGGAGCGAAAAAAATTAAGTCATGAAGCGGCTTCAGGTCTGGAGTTCAAACATCCTAGTAGGCTGCTAATTGTTTAACAGAAAACTATCATTTGACGCCACTAGACCGGAGTAGACAATCGGTCATATCGGTATTTATACTATTTCCGCGTGTGTGCGAGAATGCGAGCAAGATATCCTTCGTCTCGTTTCTGCATTAGCGAAACGATTAATGTCGTATGTAGGTGATAATTTATTTACGGAACCGGCGCGACAGACGTGGTGCGTTCTCGCTCCGGCATGGAATGCGGTCCGCTCCCGGCTACGGGTTGAATGACCGGCGTGTGAACTTCGGACTTGTTTGTTTTGAATTGTCAAGGAGTGCGAAGATCGCATCGCCGGTCATTGACCGAGTGTGCGACTGAGTGTGCGACGACCGCCACAGAATGAACCGATCGAAGTTTGAGTGGAGATGCTTTCGGATATTCTTGACTCGATTACCATCGCAGTATTATAAAGTATAACTGGGATCTGGATGATGGATCCAAATGGTCGCTTATGTTGATCAGTTAATGGGCCTGTTAAGTTGATTTTCTGTTAAATAGTACAATGCCAGGAGCATGCTGAGATTAAGATAAGAATCACAACAGGGAACAAAATATTATTCTCCCTACTGCCGGTGTTGTCCAGAAGTGTCCACAGAAAAACCAAAGTCACCCTGTACAAAACAATTATTAGAACAATGGTGGCATATGAATACGAAGCATGGACACAGACAGCTAAATCCGCAGAGTTGCTTGATGCCTTCGAGAGAAGAGTACTACGTAGGATCCTGGGCCCCGTGAATGATGGCGAAATACGATACAATTACGAGCTATATAATATCTACGAAGCTTCCAGGCTATTTGTACATGTTAGACTGAGCAGATTGAGATGGACCGGACATGTGCAGAGAATGCCGTCATGACGAGCACCCAAAAGAATCCTGGAGGGACACCCGGGTGGGAGAAGGACAGTGGGCAGGCCAAGGCTGCGATGGAAGGACGAAGTTGAAAGGGACACAACCCGGCTGCTGCAGGCGCAGGATTGGAGGGTCAAGGCGGAAGACAGGATGAGTTGGAGGCGAAGATTGACGAAAGCCAAAGCTTGATATGGGCTGTAAGACCATCGAAAGAAAGTACAATGCATGATTGAGGAACCACCCGATCTTCCTCAAATTCACATCTGAGAACTTATGCCAACTTTAACTGCATTCTAGTCTAGAAGGGCTTCTCTATTCGTTTTTTTTTTTCAGTCTAAACAATTTATATGTGTATACTTATTTTCAGCGTTCAGATCAATGCTGCTCTTTTGCGGATGTCAATTTTGAATTAGATAAAGAAACAACGGAAAACATGAAGAAATGCAAGAAGGTTCTTGACGTTGTGAGTATTAACACACACACAAATGTACGAGAGGATGTCAAGAAGTTCACGGAATGAATGAGAAAAATGGGAGGGAAATACAATTTTTAATTTTCCCATATGAATATATTCACCATTTGCTCAAATACATTATTTAGATCTTTCAATAAGCTTATTTAAACACCCGAAAATATTTTTTTTGCTTATATGTTTTGAATCGTTTATTGGCTGAGATTCTTAGAGTTCGACCCAAATACTGGTAACAAGAGGCATGGTCTTTGCACGAAAATGCACCGGCACACAATAGCATGATTTTACGCGATTTCTTGACCAAAAAAAGTATAGTGCTCGATCACTGCCCGTATACGCCTAATTAGGCTCCATGCGACTTCTAGCTATTCCCCAAACTGAAATTGGCGATGAATAGAAAGCGTTTCGACACGATTTCAGACATTCAAAATGTTTCGACCGCGATTTCAGAGGAAATTCCGAAGAATAAGTTTCAGGAGTGATTCAGAAAATATTTCAATCCCTTTAGTATTGTATTGATCCACAAGGAGTGTATTCTGAATAAATATGTAATGTTACCTAAAAATAAACAATTAACTTTTTTTTTCGTCTTCTTCCTGGCACTGTCCCAACTCATTGCCTAGGTAGGCTGTTGGGGTCGGCTCTTCTCGTTCTCAGGCTGTGTGTTCTTCGATTCTGGGTGTGGCTTTCATCTAGGCCGTTTCTCTGCAGGATTTTGGAGCATTGAGTCATCCAGAAGTTCGTTGGTCTTCCTCTGGACAGCTGTCGAGGAAGATCCACAGACATTGCCTGATTTAAAAAAAATAAACAATATAACATAAACAAAATAAACAAAACAACAAACATATTTTATTTCCCATTAGTCATCTTTCTCACTGGACAGACTGAGTACTTATATTTGTTCTTAAACTTCCTTCTTGCAATATAGAGAAGATACTTGAAAATGAAATGTATAAATCGAATAATATAAGATTTTGTTTTCTTTCAGTGTAATAGTAGTGACTGCATGTATGACGCAATGGGTTTACTGACAACTGACTTAAAATTAGATCAAATAGCTATAAGAAAGACATTCAACAAAGTGTTTCCTTACCCTTGGCAGCAGACAATCAATCTGGTTCTCAAATATTGCTTTCAAATTATAGGTAAGGGAACAAAGTGCCAAACTATGGTCTTTATGGAATGCTTAAGTTTTGCATTGTTTGAGGTAAGTTAAGGACTTGACACAAATGTATAATAGTACATGAGTATGTCATCATCATCATCATCATCATCATTGTCTACCAGGGTCGATTCACTGCTGGATGAAGGTCTCCCCAAGTTGACTTCAAATAGTTCGGTCATTTGCTCGTTGATGCCATGTGATGCTGCCATGCTTCCTGATTTCACCTATCCAGCGTGCATTCGGTCTTCTCCTGGGCTTCTTTATGCCTCTTGGATACCATTGGATTATTTCGGATGTCCATCGGGAGTCTGACATTCTGGCTACGTGTCCTGCCCATTGCCACTTCATTCCCTTGCACACCTTTATAACGTCTTCTACCTTTGTCATATTGCGCATCCAGGTGTTTCGTTTATGGTCTCTTTTAGTATATCCCATTTAGTGTAAATATAAAACATATGTATACATCCTCGGAGGTTTGTCTGTCCGACAAATACGGGCTTTGCGATCCCGAGGACTCCGAGCTGTTCACTATCACTCCATTTCTTCTCCGATAGTGAACTACCTCTCCCACCTCCCACCTTAATCTACTTAAACAAGGATCTCCTTTATTTATGCCTTCTTCTACATCGTCTTTTTCCTTAATACTCATTATCCACTGAAAAATAGAAAGACTACTTCTAGCACTCCGAAAAAAGTGTCATAGGGATGGAATACCCGTTGTTTGAAAACATTAAGTTGTTTAATAACATTTATAAGAATGCAATAGCAAAAATACATTTCTACAAATCCTCTGAAACCTTCCGAACTGGTAAGGGAGTTCGTCAAGGAGATACTATTTCCCCAAAACTATTCACAGCTACACTTGAATGTGTCTTTAGTAAACTGGAATGGGGCAATAAGGGCCTGGTGATTGAGGGAAAACACCTTTGATATTTGCATATGATATCGTTATATTCTCACAAATCCCGAATGATCTTCAGCACCAACTACAAGAATTGGCAGAGGTCAAATCAAAACTAAATATATTACATGATGAACAGCTATGCTAATCCAAAACCGATAATAGTAGATGGAAAACAGCTGGAACTTGTCCAGGAATATGTGTATTTGAGCCAACTTATTTTCTTTGTAGGTGGCATATCGGAGGAAATAGCACGAAGGACAAAACTAGCGTGGGGCTCATTTGGACGTATGAACAACATCTTCAAAAGTAATCTCTCAATATCTTTGAAGCAAAAGGTCTACAACCAGTGCATTCTCCCAGTTTTTACGTATGACCGTAAGACATGGACGCTCACAGCAAAGAACACACAAAAGCTCCAGACCGCACAAAAGAGCATGGAGAGATGCATGTTGGGATCATTTTAGAAGTTTTATCTAAATATGAGCAATGTGACCGCTGACATTTCCATCAGTGTCATAGCAGATAGAGAGTGGACGAATGGCGAGCTTCCAGCGCCATAAAACTGGATGCACCCAGCTAAGGGAATGTAGCCCCAACAGAAAATTCTCCTTAACAACAAATCTTCATAATGAAGAAAAATACATGTTTCTTAATTTTGTTTTTCAGCACTGCCCAGAATCTATTTGGATCGAAACGAAAATGTGTGATGCAGTCAAAAACGAAATAAGATTGTTTAAATTACAATTTGAGAAAAGTTTGTATTCCGTACCGCACTATGGGAATGCTGAAAGTAATGTAATCGGTGAATGAAAATTTAAGTCTATGGTGTATTTATTAGCCAGCAATGTTTAAGTAGCACATATTATATAATATATCATAGGTTTAAAGACTTATACCAGGGTAGAGAACCTTTTCATATTGGAAGACCACATTAAGTCAACTGTAAACTAATAAGGTCGAATTAAAGAAACTTCAATCACATGTAATAAAAAAGTATCTTATTTTATAAAAATCTAACAGCTGTGTACTAACACAAAAAAAATTATTTGTTTTAACCTTTCCGTTCCTGGGCTAAAAAAAAAATCCGCCCGATCCGGTGCTGTGTATTCAATATACATGTAAAAATGAACGATTAAGAATCGGAAAAATAAGAATATTCATAGCCAATCGCTTAAATGAATTAAATTTGAAGTCAAAAGTGATAATAATTGAAATTTAATTGCTGAAAACATGAAAAATAAAACATCAGCCGACGTTCACAAAATGAGCAAAGCGACCACCTCTACCGAAAGCCGCCGACCTACTGAGTGAGATAAGTGAGCGAACTGAGATTCTATTTCTTGCGTTCCCATATACCGAAGTAGAGTGAGAGTGAGATGTGAACAGCGTCGCTTCCTCACCCATAGCGTTTTTTAAGAATGAGTATACCTACGTCACACACTAGCACATGTTTGATTGTATTGGTGAATTTATTCCCGATTTTCACAAAATATCTCTGATGTGGCCGATAAGTGCTAATTATTATTATTATATTTTTTTTCATTCAATGCGTAAACGTATTACGGAGGAACACCTAAAATTTGAACCCAGTATTTATTATATTTATAGAGATATTAAAGTTTTTAGGATCAATGTACACTAGTTATACATTACAGGACAGGGGGGGTTAAATAAAAATCGTAATTAATTTCCTGCTAGTGTTCTTTAAAACGAAAAAAAGAATACTAGATCTTATTAATTTAATTATCATGCAACAAATTATAAACTATTGACTGGTTCTGTGTATCGTTTAAGCTTTCTTTGGAATAATTGGTAACACTAAGAGGCTATTTTAATGATCGGCCGTTCCATCGCATTAACTTATTTATCGTTATTAATAGTAAGTTTACGATCGGCCGTTCCATTGCATTAACTCATTTATCGTTATTAAAAGTAAGTTTACGATCGGCCGTTCCATCGCATTAACTCATTTATCGTTATTAAAAGTAGGTTTACGATCGGCCGTTCCATTGCATTAACTCATGTTTCGTTATTAAAAGTAAGTTTACGATCGGCCGTTCCATTGCATTAACTCATTTATCGTTATTAAAAGTAAGTTTACGAACGGCCATTCCATTGCATTAACTTATTTGGCGTTATTAAAAGTAAGTTTACGATCGGCCGTTCCATCGCATTAACTCATTTATCATTATTAAAAATAAATTTACGAAGATCAACGCAAGATCAGTTCAATCGAAACGAGACACTCCGGTAGACTTAGGCACGGTCGCACAGGTAAAAGCCTCGCTTGGTGCTTAGAACTACGCAGCGAGTTAGGCGACATATTTTAGCGAACCAACGCACCGTACACTATCGCATTTGCCACACTGCATGCTTTGCACCACGCTACATGACGATTAGTCACCTAGTGAGTCTCCTAACGAATAGACGTGTTGGTTAAGTGATTTTACAAGATGGCGGAAGTTTTAATAACAGCTGTGTTTTAAAGGGACCCTTTGTGGAACTCATCGAGTTAATATTCACCTGACGAAGAAGACGGTGGTCTTCGAAACTAGTTGTGAACCTTAATTGAACCTGTGGTGAACACATAAATATATAATAAGTTTTTTATTTTACTTTATTTTTCCTTTTATGTTTGTCTATTTGTATTCAAGTTCCTTGTCTGTCACCGATCGGAGTTATATGTTTTAGTATTCAAGTTATATGAATGTGTTACTATAACATATCGAAAGATCTATAAATGTGTTACTATCACATATCGGAAGATCTAAACATGTGTTACTATCACATATCGAATGATCTATAAATGTGTTACTATCCAATATCAAGAAATCCATAAATGTGTTACTATAACAAATCGAAAGATCTATAAATGTGTTATTATCACATATCGAAAGATCTATAAATGTGTTACTATTATATATCAAAAGATCTACAAATGTGTTACTATCACATATCGGAAAATCTACAAATGTGTTACTATCACATATCGGTAGACCTACAAATGTGTTACTATCCCATATCCAAAGATCTACAAATGTGTTACTTTCACACATCGAAAGATCTATAATTGTATTACTATCACATATCGAAAGATCTATTAATGTGTTACTATCACATATCGGACGATCTACAAATGTGTTACTATCATATATCAGAAGATCTACAAATGTGTTAATATCACATATCGGAAGTTCTGCAAATGTGTTACTATCACATATCGAAAGATCTGTTCATGTGTTACTATCACATGTCGAAAAATCTACAAATGTGTTACTATCATATATCAGAAGATCTACAAATGTGTTAATATCACATATCGGAATATCTACAAATGTGTTACTTTCACATATCGCTAGATCTATAAATGTGTTACTACCACATATCGAAAGATCTATAAATGTGTTACTATTATATATCAAAAGATCTACAAATGTGTTACTATCACATAACGGAAAATCTACAAATGTGTTACTATCACATATCGGAAAATCTACAAATGTATTACTATCACATATCGGAAGACCTACAAATGTGTTACTACCACATAAATGTGTTACTATTATATATCAAAAGATCTACAAATTTGTTACTATCACATATCGGAAAATCTACAAATGTGTTAATATCACATATCGGAAGACCTACAAATGTGTTACTATCACATATCGAAAGATCTTCAAATGTGTTACTATCACATATCGGAAGATCTAAAAATGTGTTCCTATCACATATCGGAAGATGTTTAAATGTGTTACTATCACATATCGAAATATCTAAAACTGTGTTACTATCACACATCGAAAGATCTATAAATGTGTTACATCACATATCGAAATGTCTTCAAATGTGTTACTATCACATATCGAAATATCTACAAATGTGTTACTATCACATATCGGAAGATCTACAAATGTGTTACTATCACATATCGCAAGATTTATAAATGTGTTACTATCACATATCGGAAGATCTACAAATGTGTTACTATCACATATCGGAAGATCTACAAATGTGTTACTATCACATATAGAAAAATCTACAAATGTGTAACTATCACATGTCGGAAGATCTATAAATTTGTTCCTGTCACATATCGGAAGATCTATAAATGTGTTACTATCGCACATCAAAAGATCTATACATGTGGTACTATTACATTTTGAAAGATCTACAAATGTGTTACTATCACATATCGCAAGATCTATAAATTTCTTACTATCACATATCGGAAGATCTACAAATGTGTTACTATCACATATCGAAAGATCTACAAATGTGTTACTATCACATATCGGAAGATCTATAAATGTGTTACTATCACATATCGCAAGATCTACAAATGTGTAACTATCACATATCGGAAGATCTACAAATGCGTTACTATTACATATCAAAAGATCTATAAATGTGTTACTATCACATATCGGAAGATCTACAAATGTGTTACTATCACATATCGAAAGATATGTACATGTGTTACTATCACATATCGAAAGATCTTACTATCACATATCAGAAGATTTAGTAATGTGTTACTATCACATATCAGAAGATCTACAAATGTGTTACTATCGCATATCAAAAAATCTATAAATGTGTTACTATCACATGTCAAAAGATCTACAAATGTGTTACTATCACATATCAGAAGATCTACAAATGTGTTACTATCGCATATAAAAATATCTATAAATGTGTTACTATCACATATCGAAATGTCTTTAAAAGTGTAACTATCACATATCGAAATATCTACAAATGTGTTACTATCACATATCGAAAGATCTATAAATGTGTTTCTATCACATATCGAAAGATCTATAAATATGTTACTATCACATATCGGAAGATCAACAAATGTTTTACTATCACATATCGGAAGATCTACAAATGTGTTACTATCACACATCAGAAATGTGATACTTTCACATGTCGGAAATGTGTTACTATCACATATCGAAAAATCTACAAAGGTTCGTTTTCTTTCCTTCTTAGATTCTTACCAAATATGTTGTTCTGAAGATATGCAGATGAGAGGAAAAATGATTATCTTATGACCCCAGTTACTATTTTTCTATCCTCATAAATATTAGAACCCACTATTATTAAAGTCTATTAATAATAGTGGGTTCGAATACCAAGTTAAAGTACCCTTGAAGAGACTGCTCTCTAAAAGGCGCTATATAAATTACTATCGTATTATTATTATTATTATGGTGGTGGGATCAAACCGAACTGAACCAGTTATACACCAATAAAAAAACATCAAAAAATGACCACGGCGCATCAACGAAAACCGTTTCTTATCTGATTTTTATCACGAGTATATGATTCATGATTATACATTTAATGAAACTATAAATTACTTTGCGTATTGTTAATTTTACACGTAAATATGATTTATTCCGAGATAATGTCCTCGCACTTTGATTGTACCGGTAATTCAATGTAAAATGACTTGTTTGGACATTTAAATGGGGACAATATTTTGAACTGTCAACATGTTCATACAAGTTACGGTTGTGGCTGTTCTAATATCGGTAATTCTGACATTTTTCTAGTATTGAAAGTTTAATATATTATAATATTCATTCCGTGTAATAATAATATATTCAAAGCTTATTCAGGGCACAGTGAAATATTGCAGTTATATTTATAGTAGAAAATGCGTTTTATTGAAAAGTGAATGGTTTTAAGTGCTATGACATCATTTCCTGTTTAACTGTTATTAATTTATATCAACAGTTTGATTATGAACATTAGCTATGTAAATGTATATCAACAGGTTGATTATATACATTTATGAAATATAGTTGTTTATTTATGTCAACAAGATAATTATATGGGTGGCATAGAGCCAAACCAGCATATCCAACAAAAGTAAAAATAAGTAAGTGTAAAAAATTGAGTCAAATAACGTTTATTTATAAGCCAGAAGTGCCTATACTTTAAAATTCTAAATGGTACTAATGTTGCCATCTATAATTTTTTTGGCAAATCGATTTTCCAAATTTGCCTATCAAACAAAAAAAATTGAATCGTCAAATAATCTTGTCACAATATTAGATTCATTTAATTTTTTTTTATTTTAGTAGTTTTGGAATGTATCTGTTAAATGAATAAAAAACATTAATTACACAATATTTGATTTATAATAACCCATAGACTTTGAGCTACATTGTCTAATTTCAACATATTCGTTGTATAGGCTGGTTTGGCACGTCGCCACTTATATTTATTATATAAAGTTATTTGTGAATATCAAAATGTTGATTTAAAATTTTTATTAATATCAATAGGTTGATTATATACATTTATTATACAAATTTAATAATTTATATCAACAGAAAAAAACGAATTTCGTGTGTTGATAAAACATTGCTTTTTAATGGGAAAAAACACTGTTCAAACTCAGCAATGGCTTGAAAATTGTTATCCGGGCTCTGCTCCGTCAAAAACAACCATTTGTAGGTGGTATACTGATTTCAAACGCAGTCGTACAGACACAAATGATGCTGAACGCTCTGGTCGTCCAAATGAGGCTGTTAAACCAGAAAACATAAAAAAAAAAACTCAAAATCGTGATAGAAAATCGCAAAGTAAAGTTGCGTGAGATAGCTGACATCCTGAAGATATCATTTGGTAGTGTTTACACTATTTTGCATGAACATTTGGTCATGAAAAATCTTTTTTCGAAATGGGTGCTGCGTTTGCTCACAATGGAACAGAAACAACAACGCATCGATGATTCAGAGCGCTGTTTGGCACTGTTTATGCGAAATAAACAGGAGTTTTTTCATCGGTATGTGACAATGGATAAAATTTGGATCCACTACTATACTCCGGAATCAAATCGGCAGTCAGCTGAGTGGAGAGCAGCCGGAGAAAGTCGTCCGAAGCGACCATAAACTCAACAGTCGGCCGGGAAGGTTATTGCCTCCATATTTTGGGATGCGCATGATATAATATTCATCGATCACCATGAAAAGGGAAAAACCATCAATAGCGAATATTACATAGCGTTATCGGAGCGTTTGAAGGCAGAAATTGCAAAAAAACGACTCCATATGAAGAAGAAAAAAGTTCTCTTTCATCAGGACAATGCACCGTGTCACAAGTCGATGGTAACGATGGCCAAATTGCATGGGTTGAACTTAGAATTGCTTCCGCACCCACCGTATTCTCTAGATTTGGCCCCCAGCGACTATTGGCTGTTCGCAGACCTCAAAAAGACGCTCCAGGGAAAGAGATTTGGCTCCAATGAAGAAGTGATTGCCGAAACTAACGCCTATTTTGAAACAACAGATAAATCGTTTTACACGGCTGGCATAGAAAAGTTAGGAAAACGATGGAATGAATGTATCGCTCTTGAAGGAGACTACTATATGTTGATGAATAAAGAAGAATTTTGGCAAACAAATGTTGTTTTAGTAGTTAGTCCCGGGACTTATTGATCGATGTGTTATAAATTCATATCAACAGGTTGATAATATACATTTTTTATATTATAAAATTATTTCTTTATATAAACAAGTTGATTACATGAATATAATATATTTTATCAATTTATTATGTGCATACATTTATTATAAAAAAATATTTTTATTGACAGATTGATTATATCATATATACATTTATTACATAAAGTTATTAATTAATATCAATATGTTCATAATTAACATTTATTATAGAAAAATATTTATTTATCAACAGGTTGGTTATATACATTTGTTATATAAAGTTATTAATTAATATCGGTATGTTCATTATTAACATTTATTAAAGAAAATTATTTATTTATGAAGAGGTTGGTTATATTCATGTTTTATATAAAGTTATTAATTAATATCAATATGTTCATTATTAACATTTATTATAGAAAAGTATTTATTTATCAACAGGTTGTTTATATACATTTGTTATATAAAGTTATTAATTAATATCACTATGTTCATTTTTAACATTTATTATAGAAAAGTATTTATTTATCAACAGGTTGGTTATATACATTTGTTATATAAAGTTATTAATTAATATCAATATGTTCATTATTAAAATTTATTAAAGAAAATTATTTATTTATGAACAGGTTAGTTATATTCATGTATTATATAAAGTTATTAATTAATATCAATATGTTCATTATTAACATTTATTATAGAAAAGTATTTATTTATCAACAGGTTGGTTATATACATTTGTTATATAAAGTTATTAATTAATATCAGTATGTTCATTATTAACATTTATTAAAGAAAATTATTTATTTATGAACAGGTTGGTTATATTCATGTATTATAAAAGTTATTAATTAATATCAATATGTTCATTATTAACATTTATTATAGAAAAGTATTTATTTATCAACAGGTTGTTTATATACATTTGTTATATAAAGTTATTAATTAATATCAGTATGCTCATTTTTAACATTTATTATAGAAAAGTATTTATTTATCAACAGGTTGGTTATATACATTTGTTATATAAAGTTATTAATTAATATCAGAATGTTCATTATTAACATTTATTAAAGAAAATTATTTATTTATGAACAGGTTGGTTATATTCATGTATTATATAAAGTTATTAATTAATATTAATATGTTCATTATTAACATTTATTATAGAAAATTATTTATTTATCAACAGGTTGTTTATATACATTTGTTATATAAAGTTATTAATTAATATCAGTATGTTCATTAATAACATTTATTATAGAAAAGTATTTATTTATCAACAGGTTGGTTATACACATTTATTATATAAATTTATTAATTAATATCAGTATGTTCATTAATAACATTTATTATAGAAAAGTATTTATTTATCAACAGGTTGGTTATATACATTTATTATATAGTGCTATTGCAAATTTGTGGGATAGATTTTTATAAAAGTAAAATCCTTAACACCGTGCAGTTATTGCCAAAACATTTTTCAGATATACTCGTTTTGCGATCTAAAAACACATTTCTTTTAAATATATTTTTAATACACTATAATGCCATAAGCAAAAATAACTACAGGACGATTTCCATAGCCTTCCATAGATTCCAGTTTGCTTTTACTTAAAGCCTTTTAATATCTTTCTAGTTCATGTTATATTATTTATAGTTAAGGCATTAATATTGTGGAGGTTTAAAGACATTGTAATTTGTTTTATCAAACACTGTTTATTCCAATTTTTGTAACGGTATAGCCCTACCGGTTTCAAGGCTTTCACTTCATCATCAGGGGAAGCATCCCGTTAGAAGCGTGTATGTTGGTACCAGTTCGAACAGAATTGTCATGTTTGTGCACCCTTGATGATGAGGTGTGCACCTTGAAGGGTGTGCACCAATAGGGTTATACCGTTACAAAAAGTGGAATAAACAGTGTTTGATAGAACTAATTACAATATCTTTATAGTTTGTTTGAAGAGATTGTCACATGGCAATACGCCTGTATGCAAAAGTATACTATATGATTTTCGGGTGGGATACAAAAACTCTATCCAATAGGCCACGAAGGTTTTCGCAGAACAGTCATCAGTCATAAGGCAATGTATGTATGTATGTATGTACGAGTATGTTAGTAGTGTTTATTATTAAATAAAAATTCATGAATTTCTACCTTCATTAGGTGGTGTTCGCTGGTCGCTGCTCTCAAAAGGGTCTCATCGTAAGTATGTTATTTATAGTAATTATAAAGAAAAATAATATTACTTGGGATGTGATGGGATGGGATGTCTGCATATTACTATAACTTGGGATGGGGTGGGATGGGATGTCTGCATAGTACTATAACTTGGGATGTGATGGAATGAAATGTCTGCATTTCATCTTGGGATGTGATGGGATGAAATGTCTGCAACTTGGGATGGGATGGGATGTCTGCATAGTACTATAACTTGGGATGGGATGGGATGTCTGCATAGTACTATACCTTGGGGTGTGATGGGATGGGATGGCTGAATAGTACTAAAACTTGGGATGGGAGGGGATGTCTGCATAGTACAATACTATACCTTGGGGTGTGATGGGATGGTATGTCTGCATAGTACTATAACTTGGGATGGGATGGGATGTCTGCATAGTACTATAACTTGAGATGGGATGGGATATCTGCATAGTACTATACTATACCTTGGGGTGTGATGGGATGGGATGTCTGCATAGTACTATAGCTTGGGATGGATTGGGATGTCTGCATAATACTATACCTTGGGGGTGTGATGGAATGGGATGTCTGCATAGTACTATAACTTGGGATGGGATGGGATGTCTGCATAGTACTATACTATACCTTGGGGTGTGATGGGATGGGATATCTGCATAGTACTATAGCTTGGGATGGATTGGGATGTCTGCATAATACTATACCTTGGGGGTGTGATGGAATGGGATGTCTGCAAAGTACTATAACTTGGGATGGGATGGGATGTCTGCATAGTACTATACTATACCTTGGGGTGTGATGGGATGGGATGTCTGCATAGTACTATAGCTTGGGATGGATTGGGATGTCTGCATTATACTATACCTTGGGGGTGTGATGGAATGGGATGTCTGCATAGTACTATACTATACCTTGGGGTGTGATGGGATGGGATGTCTGCATAGTACTATAGCTTGGGATGGATTGGGATGTCTGCATAATACTATACCTTGGGGGTGTGATGGAATGGGATGTCTGCATAGTACTATTACTTGGGATGGGATGGGATGTCTGCATAGTACTATACTATACCTTGGGGTGTGATGGGATGGGATGTCTGCATAGTACTATAGCTTGGGATGGATTGGGATGTCTGCATAATACTATACCTTGGGGGTGTGATGGAATGGGATGTCTGCATAGTACTATAACTTGGGATGGGATGGGATGTCTGCATAGTACTATACTATACCTTGGGGTGTGATGGGATGGGATGTCTGCATAGTACTATAACTTGGGATGGAATGGGATGTCTGCATAATATTATACCTTGGGGTGTGATGGAATGGGATGTCTGCATAGTACTATAACTTGAGATGGGATGGGATATCTGCATAGTACTATACTAAACCTTGGGGTGTGATGGGATGGGATGTCTGCATAGTACTATAACTTGGGATGGAATGGGATGTCTGCATAATATTATACCTTGGGGTGTGATGGAATGGGATGTCTGCATAGTACTATAACTTGGGATTGGATGGGATGTCTGCTTAGTATTATATCTTTCGAATATGTGTCAGAGAAATGTTCCTCTGTAGAGGAGTAGATCTTTTAGTCGATATCGTCTTCTAGTATTTTAGTAAACCAATTACAATGCAGTATTAAAACTTTGACTATAAACAATATTTAAATAAACTATAATAACATATCCCTCTTTCGGTTTAAGTAGACGGCGTAGTCGGAGAAGACCAAGGAAAGTACGAAAACCAGCACACAAAAATATCGTCTGAAATATTGTTAAGAATGTATAATTTGAACACCAGAACGTTAAATTATAATATTATGAGATCTACTTTGCAATACTATCTCTGATGTCTGAACACATATTGATATTATTCTGATAAAGGATGGCGCGAGATGTACAGTTCATTGGACATATTTAGAAAACCTCGAGGAATATTTAAGAATCACTGTCCCTGGTTAGTGGCTCAAAGAATGCTACAAGATTGTTAAACAATATGAAATTTAATACATAATTTGATGTGGGTTTCCCCCTTTCGGCACCCCCGTGAATGCTGTCCTTTCGAGCGACCAATAATTTGATATGTTTCTCTACCTTTCAGCACCCCCGTGAATGTTGCCCTTTCGAGCAACCAATAATTTGATATGTTTCTCTACCTTTCAGCACCCCCGTGAATGCTGACCTTTCGAGCAATCAATAATTTGATATGTTTCTCTACCTTTCAGCACCCCCGTGAATGTTGCCCTTTTGAGCAACCAATAATTTGATATGTTTCTCTACCTTTCAGCACCCCCGTGAATGCTGACCTTTCGAGCAATCAATAATTTGATATGTTTCTCTACCTTTCAGCACCCCCGTGAATGTGGCCCTTTCGAGCAACCAATAATTTGATATGTTTCTCTACCTTTCAGCACCCCCGTGAATGCTAACCTTTCGAGCAATCAATAATTTGATATGTTTCTCTACCTTTCAGCACCCCCGTGAATGTTGCCCTTACGAGCAACCAATAGTTTGATATGTTTCTCTACTTTTAAGCAGCCCCGTGAATGCTGTCCTTTCGAGCAATCAATAATTTGATATGTTTCTCTACCTTTCAGCACCCCCGTGAATGTTGCTCTTTCGAGCAACCAATAATTTGATATGTTTCTCTACCTTTCAGCACCCCCGTGAATGCTGTCCTTTCGAGCAATCAATAATTTGATATGTTTTTCTACCTTTCAGCACCCCCGTGAAGGCTGTTCTTTTGATTAACCAATAATTTGATATGTTTCTCTACCTTTCAGCACCCTCGTGAATGCTGACCTTTCGAGCAATCAATAATTTGATATGTTTCTCTACCTTTCAGCACCCCCGTGAATGTTGCCCTTTCGAGCAACCAATAATTTGATATGTTTCTCTACCTTTCAGCACCCCCGTGAATGCTGTCCTTTCGATCAACCAATAATCAAACCAACCGAAAATGCCCAAAGATGCCACTCGGATGACTTGAATTTGGTAAAGTATCAATTTTATTTTATTTATTTATTTATATACGGTACAATGCTTATAACAATAATGAAAAAGTAGTGGTAACTTATAAGAAAATAATAAAAGTAACTAATAATAATAATAAACAAGGGACACTCTGCGACACTAATAATAATAATAAACAAGGGACACAAGGGACAGGAGACATAACCTTTGTTGGAATATTTCTTTGTCGGCCAAACTGAAGTGCCATGGATGTTTGAATATTGTGTATTTATTAAATAAATGTACTACCTTGATTAAAAAGTTTTAGAACCGGCCACCGTGTGGCGCTGTTAGTCACCCGATTGGAATTCGTTAGGCTACCACATTTATCATTGACACTTCCCTTCAAATTTCAGCGTCATAGCTTGACATTTGTAAAAGTTACGCAGTACCGAGTACATCTACCTTTGTGAGTGTTTATTTTTTACAAGTTTGAAAATGGTATCAACTGTGCATCAACGAGTTTGCATTAAATTTTGTGTGAAAAATGGATTTAACGGTCCGCAGACCTTGGAAATGTTGGAGAAGTGTTTTTCGGTGGCACGAACGCTTCAGAAGTGGTCGTGAGTCGGTCGAGGGTGACGAACGCAGTGGCAGTCGAAAACTGATGAAAACATCGATAAAATCAAAGAAATGTTGGCCGAAAACCACAAGTTGACCATCAAAGAGCTTGCAGAGGACTTGAACATCGCTTATGGATCCGCTCAAGACATTTTGGTTAGTGATTTGGGCTTGAGACGTGTCGCTGCAAAACTGGTGCCGAAAGACCTCAATTTCATGCAAAAAAGGACCGCGTTGAAATCGCGAAAGAGATGATTTCCATGAGTTTTTGACTAAAAACAACACGAATACTATCCAGCAGCCTTCAAATTCACCTGATCTGGCTCCCTGCGATTTTTTCCTGTTCAACAGAATTTAAAAACCGCTTCGCGGAACGCATTACAGCACTCAAGAGGATGTCATGAAAAAATCGAAGACGGCCTCCGATGGAAATACCGAAAATTGAGTACCAGCGGTGTTTCGAGGATTGGATCAAGCGCTAGCGTTAGTGTGTTGCAGTCTATGGAGAGTACTTTGAAGGGGACTATATCGATTTTGATGAATAAACTTGTATTTTCGATTTTATGAATAAAGTCCTAAAAGTTTTTGATCAAGGTAGTATTAACGATAATTTAATCATAAACTAAGTTCATGGTGTTTGGCCGGCAGGATCACGCAGGAGCACGTCTTACATTGTACGGTGCTGATATAGAGAGAGTGGAAACCTTTAAATACCTCGAAAGTATCCTAGTGGAAGACCTCGACCCAGAAACCTAAGTCAAGTGCAGAATTGAATCATCTCGTGCGACTTTTAATAAAATGAGAACCGTATTCTGCGATGATAATCTAAACTTGAAACTTCGACAAAGGTTAGTCAAATGCTACGTTTGGTCAGTATTGCATGGAGTGGAATCATGGACCCTCAAAGTTGGTAGTATGAACCGACTGGAAACATTCGAAATGTGGATGCACCGGAGAATGCTACGGATACCCTGGACGGATATGATCAGCAACATGAGGGTTCTTCAAATAGCCAAAGTTGATAGAGAGTTGCTGACTAATATTAAAATCTGAAAGGTGTCCTACTTGGGACATGTACTTAGAGGAGCAAAGTACAAATTACTGCACCTGATCATCCAAGGCAAAATAAAAGGCCGAAGAGGTGTTGGCAGGAGGCAAATCCCCTGGCTCCGCAATATATGAGATTGGACGTTGGAGATCTTTTTTGGGCTGCCGGGGTCAAAAATATTTTCACACATCATGTGTGCATGTTTGTATTCATATAGTAAATAACGATCAATATCATTGAATTAGGGGCTACAACATATAAATACGAACTATTGCAGGTATATAAAAATTAATATTGAGAAAACAAATGATATTTTGGAAATCAAAAATACCCACGTATTCGGGCGCAACTCATCCAGCAGATTAAAACATTCATCACGGAGACCAATGGTCCTGGAGAAAAAACAAATATACCCTTGTGTGAGGGGTAGGAAGTCAGGAAGCTACTATGAGCCTCACCTCTTTGTCGATAAACCTCACCCATTTGCACAAAAAAAATCAGGTACTTCATCTCACAGATTAGATGCGCCCGCCCAAGGGCTAGATATTTGGCCCAGATAAATTTCTTACCAATAACGAATTGCACTCAATCACATGCTTTCATTCTCGGGGAGGGAAAGTTTAAGTATCACCCAATACTTTCAACTTTCCCTCCCCGACCTACGACGACGACCTAAGACGACCTCCGTGGCCTGGTGGTAAGGCACTTGTCTGCCGATCTGGAGGTTGCGGGTTCGATCCCCGCTGGAACCCAGATTTTTTAAAATAGGATTCCAGTCTGGTTAACGCTTAGGGCCTATAAAAACAGCTTTCTGGTTGGTTGGAAGAGATTGCCACCTGGCAATAAACTTGTCAGGTTAAAAAAAAAATACTTAAATTTAAAATGTTTAAAAGTTCTGTTCACTAAAAAAAATTATTAATGAGTCGTGGTTGTTGTAGATACAAGTCATTGTAGAACTCTTTTTAGGGGAGTTACTAAGGCATTTATACAGATTTTTTTTCATCACAATGTGGTAATTTTTTTTTATTTGCAGTGCGAAAAATCAACGTGTATATTTCAAGAAGCAGGACTTCTAGATCACAGTAACAAAGTAAATATGAAGGCTTTGAAGCATTATGTGACCAACGCCTTGCCGCCAGTCTGGAAGAAGGGGGCCGAAGCTACAATATACGAGTGTTCTTCCATGGTCATGAACGATAAATGTGACGCTTGGGCAATGGGAGAATGCTTCTCTTATAAAATATACAAGGTAAATATTTTTTTAATAATTTTACAAGCATACAACGCAATTTTGTTTCCTTTACTTATACTAACTAGGGGGTCCCCTCTTAGCCGCTTGATGGCCCAACCTCATATTGGCAATCCATCCATCCATGGCTCTACAAACCAGGTTGGGTCTTGGCCTCCTGCAAAGCTTGCCCCCATGACTGACGGTCCTGTGCAGCGTAACGCCAGTTCCGGATACCGATGTTGTTTGCATCCCTCACCACTCCATCCAGCCATCGGAGTTTCGGACTCTTCCCACTGCCCTCCGCCCCCCGGGCGCACCATCCATGATTCGCCTTGGGATCTCGCCTTCGCCCATCCTCTGAAGATGTCCGGCCCACCTCAGTCTTCCAACTCTAATCTCCCTTACAACAGTAGGATCCTTGTACAGATCATAGAGCTCGTGATTGTACCTAATACGCCACTCTCCGTTGTCACAGATTGGGCCATAGATTTTGGGCAACACCTTTCTTTCAAACGTTTCTAGAGCCTTTTCATCGACCTTACTGATTATCCAACATTCCGAGCCATATGTGAGTACAGGTCGGATGAGGGTCATATAAAGAAGGACTTTGGTTTTCTTGTAAGGTGACGAGATTTCATGTGCTTCAGTAGGCCATAGTAGCACCGGTTTGCTGCCACTATTCTTCGTTTGATTTCGGTGAACATATTATTGTTGTTTGTTACCATAGTGCCAAGATATACAAACTCGCTGACAGTTTCAAAAGTACAATCATTAATCTGTATGTTACGAGGGTTCTGGCGTGAATTTATTGGCATATATTTTGTCTTTGTCTCGTTGACAATCAGTCCCATGTTTTTAGCTGACGTGGCCAGGGTTCTAAAGGCAGACTTCAGATCATTTATAGAGCGTGCGATGATATCAATATCATCAGCATAAGCGAGTAGCTGCACGGACTTGTTGAACATATGACCAGTAGTTTGAATACCTGCATCTCGGATAGCCTTTTCCAGCGCCAAATTAAATAATATGCAGGCGAGTGCGTCTCCCTGTCTTAGTCCATTAAAAGTTCTCAGGGGTTCAGACAAATCCTGTTGTATTCTAACCTGGCATTCAACGTTGACCATTGTGAGCTTTATTAGGTTTAGAATTTTCCTGGGAATATTAAGTTCGTCAATGGCACTATATAGCTTTTCTCTATTTACCGTATCATATGCAGCCTTAAAGTCTATGAAGAGGTGGTACGTGTCAACGTCGAACTCTACTGTCTTTTCCAATATCTGTCTCAAGGAGAATATTTGATCAGTCGTGGACTTGCCCTTTCGGAACCCTGTTTGATATTGTCCAATGATATCCTCTGAGTATTTCACCAGCCTACCACACAGTATGTTTGACAGAATCTTGTAAGAAATATTTAAGAGAGTGATACGCCTATAGTTATAGCATTTCATAAGATCTCCCTTCTTGTGAAGGGGGCAGATTATTCCACAGTTCCATTCCCCTGACATGGTTTCAGAGCGCTAAACAGCTTCAATAATTTTATGCATATGGAAGAGGAGTTTGGGTCCACCATACTTCAGCAGCTCCGCAGAAACATTATCGGTACCAGGCGACTTATTGTTATGCAGCTTCTTAATGGCACCCACCACTTCCTCCAATAATGGTGGTGGCTCAACACTGTCGATATCCTCAATGACACCACCAAGGGGGGTTTCAGTCCTCATCAGACCTTTGCCTGTACTCTCATCTCTGTTTCCATTCAGCAGACCATCAAAATACTCCACCCACCTGCCAAGTATTTGGTGTTTTTCATTGAGGATATTTCCTTCACTGTCATGGCACATTGCGGTTCTGGGTTTGAACTCTTTTCTCTGTTGATTGCCCTTCTGATAGAAGAGTCGGCTTTTCTTTTGGGCATTTGCTAGTTCCACTTCCTTAATCTGGTTTTCGAGAAATATTGGCAATAAACAGATTATTAATAATATTTCGCTCAATATTGGTTCAAATTTCCTGGGAATGATCTCGCTGGTTATCAATCCAGCATCCCATAACTTGTATTTGTCCACCTTTTCAATACACCCACATCTTACTCTCAGCGACATGTCTGATTGTTGTTCCCCTTACTGATAATAATAAATCAATTTTTCGCAATATTTATTGAAAGCCATTTATTGCTGCATGCCACACTGATTTTATTTATGAGCCTTTGCAGGGTTTTCTTATTATCTGCCAGGATGTCAGTATCATCAGCATATCGGAGGCTGTTAATTATTTAACCATTTAGGCTTATCTCATCTTTCGATTTTTCATCAAGCAATGCCTCACTGAAAATCACTTTTAAATACATGTTAAAAGAAAATGAGACAATATGTAGCCCTGCCGAACGCCACGACATATGTTAACCTTTTGTTACCTGAACATAGAAATAACTTGTTTATTGCATTTTTTTGTTAAATATCTCTTGTTGTAGGATGCTAGAGAGGGATTACATTTAAAAAAAAATATATTCTAAGTCATCCAAAAAAGAGTGGTACAAATTTGTACCGTCAGAGAACAAAGGCATAAAAAACAGATAACAAAGGCATAATGAACTTCTACTTTCAATAAACACACTTACCTGCCATATTCATTAATATTTATATGTCCAAAAATGAGCAATAAAACACGCGTCCAATGAGTGTGACAGTCAACATTCATCTGAGATACCTGGTGGCATTTTTATTAAATACACGTTCCAATACTGTTTGCATTGTAAAATATTAGTACACATATGTGATGTGATGACAGGGATTGATCAAACAAATTTTGATGTATAATGCTAGAATGAACGTTTAAATCTGGTGGTACAAATTTGAACCGTCAGATGGTAAAGGGTTAATACCTGGTGTCAAGCTTTCGTCTACCTCAACTGCAGCCCTTTGGTGCCAGCATATATTTCCAATGATTCTTACATATTTTGACCATTAACACGTTAGTTTACAAAGAAATTCTATATCTTATAGTGTTATGTATTAAAAGCTTTTTAGATAGAGTACTAAACCACAAGTTATTTATTGAAAGCTCTGACTAAACCACAAACTATTTATTGAAAGCTCTGGCTAAACCACAAGCTATTTATTGAAAGCTCTGGCTAAACCACAAGCTATTTATTGAAAGCTCTTGTTAACAATAGTTTGGATACAGGAGCTTTGGTTTAATTACGCTTATTCATGTACCATGTATGATAAGGTGGGTAGAATATTAATTAAAAATGAAATACAATTTTGACTAACGTTTTAATTAATTTTCTTTACATTTTTTAATTTTCAGCATTGCCCCTCGTCAATTTGGATTAATAACGAAAACTGCACCGCTATTAAAGCTTTCTTGCGGAGTTGTGATCCTTTGTAATATTTAAGAGAATCACACTTTGGATAATGCTGGAGAACGAACATGTAAACGTAAAAGGAAATGATTTTTTTTTTATTTCAATAAATATTATATTAAATCGTCAATCGATTATAAAAAAAAAATATTGTTAGAATTAATTAAATAATCAAATAAAATCTATACACATCTTATCTCATGTTTTATTTCCTCCCGATTAAAAAAAAATAACTTGTAAGAGGAATTGTTGTCAATCATAGTATAAATAGGCCAAAACCCATTCGATGGTTGTCGTCAAAGAAAGAATACGAGAATTGAATTTTGAATACAAGAGAGCGAGAGAGGAATACTTGGATTCTCTCGTAAATCTCGTAAAGTAATTCGAAATTTGAATCTCGGTGGGTCCGTGATACTGAACCAATTTTAAATACCTAGCTAAAAATTTTTGGACCGGTGTAAAAGGAGACGATGTATAAATGATATATATAAACAAATTTTACATTTATGAATATATATTTTCATAAATGTAGAATTTGTTTTACTTCCGTGAATATTTCACGGGTTGCAACTAGTTAATGATTATTTTAACACTAGTTGCAACCCGTGAAATATTCACGGAAGTAAAACAAATTCCACATTTATGAAAATATATATTCATAAATGTAAAATTTGTTTATATATATCATTTATACATCGTCCCCTTTTGCATCGGTTCAAAAATTGTTAGCTAGTTGTTTAAAATTCGTTCAGTATCACGGACCCACCGAGATACAAATATCGAATTACTTCAATTCTCTTCAAGTTCTCTTGTATTAAACATTCAATTCTCGTATTCTTTCTTTGACGACAATCATCGTACGTGTTTTGGCCTATTTATACTATGATACGAGATTTTGAGAACTGCGAGAGCGAATATTTTCGAAATTAAATAATAAATAAATATAGGTTTATTGATAGCAACATAGTATGTACATAATACATTTATGTTAAATATACTTCAAGAACACATAAATTGCAGAGAATACATTAAAGACAGAAGCTATCAAAAGGTCTGGGCTCATCTAATAACAACCCCCCGGCCGAGATACACCCCACCAATATAGGGGGAGCCCAGCCACGGGGACACCAGATGTTTTTCAGCCCACACCCTTACACACGTAGAATAAGAAGAAGAGAGAAAAAAACACAGAAAATAAATGGATGACAGAAAAATACATTCAAGAGAGAATACATTAAAAGGTCCTGGCTCACCCCACAAACATTCCCCCGACCGAGATACACCCCACCAATATAGGGCGAGCGCAGCCACGGGGACACCAGATGTTTTTCATCTCACACCCTTGCACATGTAGAATAAGAAGAAGAGACAAAAAAAAACAGAAAATAAATGGATGACAGAAAAATACATCCAAGAGAGAATACATTAAAAGGTCCTGGCTCATTCCATAAACATTCCTCCGGCCGTGATAGACCCCACTAATGTAGGGCGAGCCCGACCGCAAGGACATTGGGGGGCTTTCAGCCCGCACCCCCGTATATCTCGATTAAAAAAAAAACAAAATGTATGGCAGAAAACACAATAAAAAGTAAACCCACATATACCACCTCAGGTTAACTGTTAGCAAGAACGAAAAATTACTTTCTAAGAAAGGCAAGAAGTATGGTATAATAAATTGAAAGTCTTAATATGACACCACATCACAAGATTTTGGTCCAGTATGCCTGAATCTTAAAATGTAATAGTCATATTTGAAGAAAGACTCACAAAATAAATATTTTGGGCGTTAACATAAGCTGTGTCCTTTTTTTTTCGAAATTAAAAATCAGCACAAAAAGTAAAACAAAATGGTAAAGGTTATACGTCATTCGAAAGAAAATTTTCTGCTCTACAACATATTGTGTTTGCTTTTACGTTACATATATTATTTTATTTGATTACAAGCCTTCAAAATGGAATTTTTTAATTTGGAAAAAAAACGGACACAACTTATGTTAACACCTTATACAACGATATTTAAAAAGAAGGAAATGTAAAAAGTCGAAGAAATCGTAAATGTTGTATGAAGGAGACGTGAAAGATATGTTTTGCGATAGGAAAGAATATACGCTTTGCCTACCCCAACAAGAAGACGGCGTGGTGGTATGTACGAGTATGTGTATGTAAAACTTTATTTAAGCGTAATATTTTATTAACATTGTCTTTAAAAAAACTACGGTTTTTGCATAAAACCAGGAAGAATAAATTTTTCACTTTTTTTTTAAACTTTAGATTTTTTACAAATAAGCATTTTTTGGACCTACTCGTATGTATTATGACTATCTGGAAAGTAGGGACGTTCCAAGGACCAGCGAAAACAAGTTCCAATTAAATACTTGTCATACTTAACATATATAGTAAACAATCGGGATTAAACCTACTTATTTATTTATTTAACACTTTTATTGCAAATACAATCTGGCAGGTTTATTACCAGGCCGCAATCTCTTCTAACTAATCAGACAAAAGTAAATGAAGCAAGTTACATGGTCGCATAAATCATTCAAATGACCATCCATCCCCACGAAATCCATAAACACAAACGTGAGCTTCTGTTCTCCTGTCAACGTTCCGAGGTCACGGCCCTTAGCTTTTAAAACCTTTTTCCTGGACGAATTTGTTTCCTCTGCTTCACTTTGCTTGCCCCTGGAATCTTGCAAGCTGACTCTGGCATGTTCTCAGTCTCTGGATCACCGAGGAGAGAATCGCCCTCGCTGCCAGACAGGGTAGTGCATCTTTGCGAGTGTTTTTCCATGAAGCTTTGGTTTGTTTGACTGAGTTTTTATCCACCGATTGTCTTCTGATGTGGAACCAGAGTGGCCCAACTAACTAGGTCTGTATCCACTGTCATTGGTCATGTACTGGCCCATTATCGGGTTAATCTAAAGAGCCTGGATACCCAATAGCGATGGTGTATGTGACTAGTACCCGAATATGTTGAGTTGCTACACCCACCATTTGTGAGCCGCCGCTAACATGCGAGACAGACGCTCACTGCTTCTCCCTTTAGCTGTACTTTTGGGATCCCCCGACGGATTGGTTACCATCAACTTCACCCTCAAGTCCGTTGCCCGTCGGTCACCGCGTGGAGGTATGAGGAGCATGGTGGGCAAACACATACGTGAGCATATACCCACGAAGTCCACAAAGACGGACAATCACAAGAACATTATTTTTCATATAAAGTGAGATATCGCCAATCAAAAGGAAAGGAAAGGATGGTGGAGAGGAAAGGAAAAGAAAAATCAGAAATGAAACACGTTATTTTACTGACTAGAAATTAAGAGTTTTTTCAGTCGCTTCTTAAAGCATGCCAAGGATGGAGCGAGTCTTATATTGGTTTGTTTGTAACTGATTCCAGAGTCTCACTACATGGAAAATAAAGGACAACGTAAAAAAAGAGGAGCAGTGAACTGGAAAGGCCAATAAATAATCTTTGTTTGAACGTAGCGCCAATCCATGATTGGAAAGACGCTGAAAATTTTCGGCGAGATAAGAGGGGGTGGCGGGACAGTTTAGTATATTATACAATAGAGACATACTTATTCCCTGGTCCGCAGATATCTCGAGACCTTTACCTTTGGCTCCAAGTAACTGTCAGTGTATGGACAGCGGCCACACCCCGGAAATGTAATTTAATCTAGAACAAAATACTACATTCCAAAATACTACGTGTTGGAAGCAGGGCTCCCAATATATACAACATGTGTACAATTCCCATTCCATTTACTGCAGTGCAAAAGACAATGGGAAACCACCGCTTTAATTGAATGGTTGAAGTAAAATAGGCACTAAGTACCAAAAAAAAAACAAAGTATGCAGTTTCATTCTATATGACATAAAGAACGAGACTCTCTCCCTGGCTCCATCCCAACTCATTGCTTGCGAAGACTGTTGGGGTCAGCTCTCCTCGTCCTCAGGTTGTATGCTCTTCTGTCCCGGACTACGTCCCCCAGGCCGTGCCTCTGTATCACGTTATCTTATTGCACCACCCATGAATTCTTTGGTCTTCCTTTGGTTGTTATTCGAGGAAGATCCATAGAGATTGCCTGGTTTACAATGTGATCGGGTGCTCTGCGTCCAACGTGCCCATACCATCTCAATCGCCTCTCCTCCATCTTGCTGTTGATGTCTAAAACACCTAGGCTTCCACGAATGCGTGAGCTTTTTATTTTGTCTCTTAGGGACACACCAGCTGACCATCTTAGCATGCGCATTTCAGCAGTTTCTAGTTGCCTAGAGTAAGAGTTATACATCGTCCAGCATTCGGAGCCATAGAGGAGTGCGGGTCTGACAATCGTTTGGTATACTTTTCTTTTTAACTTTACTGGCATTTTCGGATCACATAGAACTCCCGTCATTGATCTTAACTTCATCCATCGCACACTAATTCTATGTGTTACATCTGCTGCACATCCTCCATCACTATGGATGAGTGACCCCAAATACTTAAAGGAGTCACAATTTGGTAATGTTTCTCCATCCATTTGCATAACGGGAGTGACAGAATTTGTGTTCTCGAATGGTAGGTACAGATATGTTTTCTTTCTGCTCAGTCTCAATCCATTGTCCTCCAAGATTCTTCTGCACCTTTCCAGACTATTTTGCTGGTCTTCGTGTTTTTCACTTATTAATACGATATCGTCTGCAAATAGTAGGATATAGAACGACATATAGAACGAAACTGCATAATTAGTTTTTTTTTGTATATTTTTTGGTACTTATTGTCTATTTTATTTCAACCATTCAATTTTCCCAAGTCAACAATATAACTTTGCTCAACAATTTGTGGGTCACGTTTCTCAGCATTTAGGTTGCAATAAAGAAAAAGAATGAATTCTAAATTATGTGATTTTTTAAGTCAGTATGTGTGTAACATGTATACGAGTATTATATATTGTTTTATGAATGTAATTACGATATCTAAAGGACGTTTATTTTTTTTCTAATCAAAATCAAATTTTGATAGCTCGAAGCCTCATTCATTTTTAATTAACTACAGGCGGCCCTCGACTTTCCCACATAATTGGTTCCTGAAAATGTGTGCGAATGTTGAATGTTCGAAAGTAGAGGGATGTAAAAAAAACATTAAAAATTGTGTTTTAAAATATTTATTTATCAATAATACTACTTATATATTAATATTATATAGTCCTGAACATAGCCAATTTGCATCTCAAATCCATTCTCTGGCACTACCATCGAGAGGAAGGGAAGATGCAGACTCAGCAGAGACACATGACACGCATGGCAACTAATGAAATGTTCACCATCCCTAGAGTTAAAACCTCTTTTGCCCAAAGGCAATATGCTTATTTGGCTCCCATGACATACAATGGCGTGCCGAATTCAATAAAGGTAAAGGGAGGCAAACCATTTAGACAGTCGATCGGAGTGTCGTTGTTATTGCGACAGGATTTTGAGTACTTGGGCTTTCAGGATGAATGACGTGTGGAAAGGGTTTGTGTGGGGTTTCGAGTGTGGGTTCTTTTTGTTGTTTTAATTTTTGTATTATATTTGTATTTCTGTTTTTATTTTTATGATTGTGTGCGGTATATTATGGGATGAACATTTTTGGTCTTACTGGAGCGATGATGTGTGAAGAGTTTGATTTCGCATGATGTTTCCTGTTGTAATTGAGTGTCACTGTTTGTCAGGTTGATGAGAATGTGTAACGGGGTTTTGTCTTTGTGTAATCAAAAATCGGAAAGAAGTATCGATTTATTTTTTCATGCTATATGTTTTCAGTGAGATACAGGCAAAATCCTAGTTAACTGGGGATACGACAAATGAAAGGCAACAAACCCAGATCGATTAAAATCGTATGTCCAAATCAAATTACCTGTAGTTTTTTCGCAAATTATGTATATTTCTTGTCACGTGTAATAATAAATAAATAAAATAAAATAAAATATTTATTTATCAATAATAACATTTATTTATCAATAATAATATTTATTTATCAATAATAATGTTTATTTATCAATAATATATTAGGAATATTTATTTATCAATATACATAATTAAGTTAACGAAGCGTGTTTTAGTGCTTTCAGGTGTTTTCTTTATAAACTTGTCAAGAGTTAGTTGAATACCACCCCTTTTTTTTCTTTTCTTGATAAAGAGTTCTATAACACGCTGTGTCTTTCTCAATCAACCCACGTACTTGAGATATACGTTCTCCATTGGTCTTCCATCACATTCTTCCACGATAGTCAGAAATTAGTCAAGATGCACGAAAGCTTCATTCATATTTTTGATTGTCAAAGTCTTGACGATTTCATTAGCTTCTTCTTCCTCACTTTCATTGTATATTTCATTTAACTCTTGTTGCTCAATTAAGTATTCATTTGACAGATGTACTGAGTGAGATTCAATCAACTCTTTAACATCTTCGTTGTTCACGTCCAAGTTTAGTTCATTCATCAGGCTAACTATTTCATCTGTGATAGTTTCTGGAGTTTCTTCAGAATTTATAAAATCACTCATCATTTGTTAGCATAATTGTTTCCAGGAACCTTTCATTGTTGACTCTTTAATTTAAGCCCACGAGTTTCCAATATTGTTTTTTGCCTTCCATATATTATAGTCCTTCCAAAATGTTAGAGCGACTGTATGGAAGCGAACAATTTTTGCTTTATCGAAAAAATCATTAAAAAATTGATTTTTTTGAAATGTGCAAAATAGCGAACTGTGCGAAAATCGAGAGCCGCCTGTAAAAGGACGTTTGTTATCTCAATGCTAGTGAGGAGTTGTTAGATTAACTGGAGATATTCCAAAATGATACCATTTGGTTTAAAAAAAATCACCATTTATTCATATGTATATTAGCACACCGTTTCCCTATAAGGATAGAGAGTAAGGACAGAGCGAAAACTTACTTATCAGACACATATTTTTTCCTCCTCCATATACGAGTGTATACATTTAAACAACTATGATTTTTTGTACTATTTAATACTTAAGGCATTAACATTGTGGAGGTTTAAAGACATTGTAATTTATTTTTATTAAACACTGTTTATTCCACTTTTTGTAACGGTATAACACTACCGGTTTCAAGGCTTTCACCTCATCATCAAAGAAGCACAAACAAGATTAAATTATGTTCGAACTAGTACCGAGATACACGCTTCTAACGGTAAACATTCGGGCTGGGGACTGGGGGCTAGGGAAGGCACGGGACAACCTCAGTGAGCAGCGGAGAGATTCTTGGGATATACGTGTTTTCCAGATGTTCGCCTCGATGCAGTGACTTAAAAATTTCTAGGGCCTCTAACCTGTCCAATTTATTTCCGTTACTACTGATATGTAAGAATTTGGCATCATCGATAGAAAATGTATGGTTTTCACGGTGACAATGATTAGCCATTTCAGAATAAATTAGAGGATTTGTTAAGGTGGAATGGCGAAATGGCTAATCTTGTCACCATACATTTTCTATCGATGATGCCAAATTCTTACGTATCAGTAGTAACGGAAATAAATTGGACAGATTAGAGGCCCCAATAATTTCTTAGTCAGTGCATCGAGGTGAACATCTGGTAAACACATATATCCCAAGAATCTCTCCGCTGCTCGCCGAGGTTGTCCCATGCCTCCCTCAACCTCCAGTTCCCAACCCGAATGTTTAACGTTAGAAGCGTGTTTGTCGGTACCAGTTCGAACAGAATTCAGTCTTTTTTGTGCTCCCCTGATGATGAGGTGTGCACCTTGAAACCAGTAGGGTTATACCGTTACAAAAAGTGGAATAAACAGTGTTTGATAAAACAAATTACCATGATGTTTCTTTCTACGACTTTTTACCTTCCTTCTTTCAAAATATCATTCACTTTATTCAACCATGCTTTCCTTGGTCGTCCTCTCACGCGTTGTACACTCTCATTTGCACTCTATATTTGTTTTTTAAGTATTTTTTCATTCGTTTGTTCCACATGCCCAAACCGTCTCAGTGTGCGCATTTTTACAGCATGAATTCGACTATTTAATTTTTTTCCCACGTCCACGTTTCACACCCATTGGATACCGATAATAATTATGTAACAAAAAAAAAACTAGTTCGGAATAAATTAATATGGTAGACAAAATTCACCAGATGTATATTTACATGAAAGTGTTTAAATATATAAGAATGTGGTTAATGAAAATATAGTTATTTGCATTTTAAATTACTATTTACTCAATGAAAATGTATTTTTTTGGTGTACTATAGATTATTATAGTCATGTAATGAAAGAGCGATAATATTTAATACTATTTCAATTGAAGGTTGAAATTTTATTCTTGTCATTACATATTAACTAGAAAGAGATATTCAAACGTAAAATAAAAAAAAATTTCAAAATAACGAAGCCTGGACATACCTTTTAAATATCCTTTTCATTGAAGCCTTCCCTTAACTTTTCTACACTCTCTTAATCTTACAAACATATTTATTTATTTAACACTTTTATTGAAAATACAATCTGGCGGGATTATTGCCAGGCGGCAATCTCTTCCAGCCAACCAGACAAAAGTAAATTAAGCAAGTTACGTGGTTGGATAAATCATTCAAATGACTATCCATCCCCACGAAATCCATAAACACATACGTGAGCATATGACCACGAACCCCACAAAGACGGACAATCACCTGAACATTCTTTTTCATATAAAGTGAAATATCGTCAATCAAAAGGAAAGGAAGGGATGGTGGAGAGGAAAGGAAAAGAAAAATCAGGAATGTAACACGTTATTTTACTGACTAGAAATTAAGAGTTTTTTTAGTCGCTTCTTAAAGCATGCCAAGGACGGAGCGAGTCTTATATTGGTTTGTACCTGATTCCAGAGTCTCCCTGCATGGACAGTAAAGGACGACGTAAAGAAAGAGGAGTGGTGAACTGGAAAGCCAATAAACAATTTCTGTTTGAGAGTAGCGCTAATCCATGATTGGAAAGACACTGAAAATTTTTGGCGATTTAAGAGGGGGCGGCGGGACAGTTAAGGATATTATACAATAGATATAGTATGTGAATTTGGCGTCTATTTCTAACATTCAACCAGTTCAATGCCTTCTGTTATGAAGTTATATGATCGTACTTACGTAGGTTGAAAATGAATCTTAGGCACCCATTTTGAAGACGCTATAATTTGTCCAGCTGTTCCTCTGTAACATCCAAGTAACATACGTCCGCATAGTTGAGAATCGGAAAGAGCAGAGATTGTACGAGTAAAATTTTGGTTTTGGTTGGAAGGAATCTATGCAACACTTTAAGGGAATGAAGGCTGAAGAAGATCCTTCGGCTTACCTCATTTATTTGATCTCGCCATGAGACAGTGTTATCTATTAGCACTCTTAGGTTTTTAACAGTTTTACGTAATTGTATGATAGAGCCATCAAGTAATATTGGATGAATTAAGTCAGTGTTGAATTTACCTAGAAGCTGAGGGCTGCCAATGAGGATCGCTTGAGACTTCTTAGGATTTATGAGTAAGCCATGCTCCCCAGTCCACTCCGAGATCGATTGAAGGTCCGCATTTAAATTGTTCAAAGCCGCGTGAAAGAAATTTGGATCAAAATGAAAATATATCTGCAGGTCATCCGCATACAGATGATAAGAACATTTAAGAGACGATGTTATTGGGTTGATGAATATAGAAAAAAGGAGTGGAGAGAGAATTCCACCTTGGGGAACACCTGCAGAGAGATCAGTCCATTCGGATATACGCTCCTGGTATTTACAGGAGTGTTGTCTTCCCTTTAAATAGCTCGATTAAATATTATACATTCAAATAATCATCAACACTCTTATAAAGTACATGAAATTTAATACACATGCAAATTTTAACGAACAAATTTGCACAACGCATCATAGAACACAAATTACCTCCTGTCAATTTTCCCAATTAGTTTATCTCGTACAAACTGAAATACAACAACGCATATTAAATATGTACAACGGTTTTTCCAAATGGTGTTGGAGTGTAGATCGACATTAAAATTTAAATAATATATAACCAAAGAATTTTCTGGAAATGTATTCATGAATACCATCACGCCGTCTCCCTGTCTGGGTAGGCAGATAAGACAGAACGCTAGATTTTCCAATTTCGAAACAAAGCTTTCACCGGAATACTTAGCAACAGTGGTATGTATAAACTTTTATGTGCTGACTGTAATAATTTCTATATAGGAAAGACAGGAAGATCTTTTGAAAAGAGATTTCGTGAACACAAATCCGCCTTAACAAATCCTCTGATTTATTCTGAAATGGCTAATCATTGTCACCGTAAAAACCATACTATTTTTATCGATGATGCCAAATTTTTACATATCAGTAGTAACGGAAATAAATTGGACATATTAGAGGCCCTAGAAATTTCTAAGTCAGTACATCGATCCGAACATCTGGTGAACAGTTATATCGCAAAAATCTCTCCGCTCTTGGCCGAAATCGTTCCATGCCTCTCTCACCCCCCAACCGTTGAAGCATGTATATCGGTACCAGTTCAAACAGCATTTAGTCTTGTTTGTGCTCCCCTGAAGATGAGGTGTGCACCTTGAAACCGGTAGGGTTATACCGTCACAAAAAAGTGGAATAAACAGTGTTTGATAAAAATAAATTACAACATATTTCCCCTTTTCCACATCTTTCTCTTACAACTCGTACGATTTCTCAGACTATCTATGTTTTCTTTTTTTAGAATATCATTAATTTAATCCAACAACGCTTTCCTTGGCTTTCCTCTTATACGCCTTCTTGTCACGTTTGCACTGTGTATTTGTTTTGTTAATATTTCTTCATTAATTCGTTCCACGTGTCCTTCTTCTTCCCAGTGTCGTGTCAGGTCCTCCCAACGTTGAATATCACCTGAGAGTAGACATATTTGTCCCCGGCAGCCCGAAAAAGATTCCCAACGCTCCTTATACCAGTCCAATCAAGTGTATTGCGGAGTCAGGAGGTTTTCCTCCTGCCAACACCTCTTTGACCCTCTATTTTGCCTTGGATGATCAGGTGCAGTAATTTGTACTTTGCTCCTTTAAGTGCATGACCCAAATAGGACACCTTTCGGATTTTAAGTTTAGTCAGTAACTCTCTATCAACTTTTTTTCTTTGAAGAACCCTTGTGTTGCTGACCATATCCGTCCAGGGTATCCGTAGCATTCTCCGGTACATCCACATTTCGAATGCTTCCAGTCGCTTCATACTACCTACTTTGAGGGCCCATGATTCCACTCCATGCAATTCCACGTGTCCAAACCACCTCAATGTGCTCTTCTTCATCTGTCATTCACACACATTTCTAATCACTTCTATTCAGTTCTGTCATGTATTATAACTCCACGTTTTTTCAATATTCTTCCACGTCCACGTGTCCCTCCCATGCATCCATGTTGATAATAAAATATTGTTATGGACTCTTATGTTAGCCGAAAGTGTCTGATTTCTCTATTAACTTTGTTTTTAATTGCCTAGTAAAAAAAAGTATAAAGTAGGCTAAAAAGTATTAAAATATACTAAATATATTACTCGTATAAAATAGACTAAATATGTTACTCGTATAAAGTAGGTTAAAAATTATTAAAATAATTCTAAATATGTAATTCGTATATTATATTAAAATATACTAAATATGTTACTCGTATATAATATTAAAATAGACGAAATATGTTACTCGTATATTATATTATATAGATTTAATATGTTACTCGTATATTACATTACAATGTACTTAATATGTTACTCGTATATTCCCTAAATATGTTACTCGTATAATATATTAAAATAGACTAAATGTGTTACTTATATAAAGTAGGTTAAAACGTATTAAAATAGACTAAATATGTTACCCGTATATTATATTAAAATAGACTAAATGTGTTACTCATATAAAGTAGGTTAAAAAGTATTAAAATATACTAAATATGTTACTTGTATTATATATTATATTAAAATAGACTAAATATGTTACTCGTATATTATATTAAAATGTACTAAATATGTTATGTTACTCGTATAAAGTAGGTAAAAAAGTATTAAAATAGACTAAATATGTTACTCGTATATTCCCTAAATATGTTACTCGTATATTATATTAAAATATACTTAATACGTTACTCGTATAAAGTAGGTTAAAAAGTATTAAAATATACCTAATATGTTACTCGTATATTCCCATGTGGCTTGATTATATCTGAATGAATTTATATCAAAACAAGTGGATTGAATTATAACATACTCGTATATAGTACGTGGCAAATGGATTATTTAAGGCTGGAACAGTCACACGACAGTCCGGAGTTTTCGTGTCAGACAAGGTCATGACAACGTGTTTTGCCAATTTTCAAATAAAATCAACACTCTAATAGAAATTTGAAGCTGATATCATATTATTATAGGATCAAGAAGCTGATATTAATGCTTTAAATGATTATAAGAAGCTGATATTATCAAGAAGCTGATATTAATGCTTTAAATTATTATAAAGCTGATGTTAATATATCAAAAAGCTGATATTAATGCTTTAAATGATTATAAAGCTGATGTTAATGCTTTTATAGGATCATAAAGATGACTTTCATGCAGAATTTCTTGGTCTCGATTTCTCCAGGACATTATGTTCCAGCGTGCCAGTCTAGTTAGGTTTGTTTTTCGAATCGTAGTCTCTTTCCTAGCTTTGGTCGTTACCTTGTCTGAGGCTGTGGGAGCAGGTCTGTGAGCTTATATATTGTTATCATGGGCAGGTTGCTGGCCTTACCCATGATCCCTCCTCCTTTCTCATCCGGGCTGGGGACCGGCAATGGCGGAGTTAGGGACATAATCCTCCAAGCAAGCAAACCTCAAGGACGACCTCCCATAAGATGAAAAAAAACACCTGGCAGTCGACGTCACAAGAGGCAACCAACGATGCAGGACCATAACAGGCCAACAGGCCTAAAATAAGAAGATAAAATGACATTGATGCTATAAAGGATCATGAAGCTGATATGAATGTCGTAACATGATTATGAAGCTAACATTAATGCTCTAATAGGAGCATAAAGTTGATATTAATATTGCTATATGATCGTGGAGTTGACATTAATGCTTTACTAAGGTCATAACGATAATATTAATGCTCTTTTAGGATCATAAAGTTAACATTTTTACGGATTTTAAATCTAAAAAAAATAAGTCATATTATCACTCAATTTCCCTGTCGGAGTAGGCAGATAGAAGAAAGCGCCACACGTTTCAATCTTCTTCTTCTTGGTTTAGGTCGTATGACCTGTTTGTGACGGTGGGCTGTCCTGGGATGATGAGGTCCAGCTGTCTTTCCACCTTTTCGGCGGCCTTCCCGGTAAACTCCTGCTGTTAGGGTTTTCAGTCTTAGCGATTCTTGCTAGTCTTAAATTATCCATGCGGTCCACATGATCCTTCCTGAAGCGCCTTCTGCTTCTTTCCCACTTTACTATGTCTTCAACACCACAGACATAATGCCTTATCGTCTCATTCCTAATCCGACCTCTAAGAGTTCTGCCTGCGATGGAGCGTAGGGTTTCCATTTCTGCCACTCTGAGAAGGTTTTTTTGTTCTGTTTGTATCGGCTCTCCCTTCTATCTCATACGTCATGATGGGGCGGACGCATGCCTTATATATCCTGACCTCACTTTCAGTTAGCATGTGTTTGTTTCTACATATAGCATGTGTTTGTTTCTCCATAAAGCATGTGTTTGTTTCTCCATACGTTTCTATTGTGACATACAATATATTTCGTCTCTTATACATCCATACACCTTCTTATAAAAATTCTGCGATTTCTCCAACATTATAAATTTTCTTCTTTTAAAATATCGTTAACTTTATCTTTTTAACTATAAAATAATAATTTTAGTCAAGAAACACACTTATGACTAATTTTTAGTCAAGAAACACACTTATGACTAATTTTTAGTCAAGAAATGCACTTATGACTAATTTTTACTCGAGAAACACACTTATGACTAATCTCTCTTAATAATAGAGAGGATTTCGTTCAACGATAAGATAAGGAATCAAAAGTATCTGGGTCAACTTATTTCCTTTGTAGGTGGCATATCGGAGGAAATAGCACGAAGGAAAAAACCAGCGTGGAGCTCATTTGGACGTTTGAACAACATCTTCAAAAGTAACCTACCAATTTCCTTGAAGCGAAGGTTCTACAACTAGTGTATTCTCCTAGTACTTACGTATGGCTGCGAGACATGGACGCTCACAGTAAAGAACACACAAAAGCTCAAGACCGCACAAAGGGACATGGAGAAGGGCATGTTGGAATATACTAAAAGAGACCGTAAACGAAACCCCTGGATTCGCAATTTTACAAAGGTAGAATACGTTATAAAGATGTGCAAAAGAATGAAGTGGCAATGGGCTGGACACGTAGTCAGAATGTCAGACTCCCGATGGACTTCTGAAATAATTCAATGGTACCCAAGAGGTATAAACAGACCCAGAAGAAGACCGAAGGTACGCTGGATAGATGAAATCAGGAAGCATGGCAGCATCACATGGCATCAACGAGCAAAACACTGAACTATGTGGAGTCAACTTGGGAAGACCTTCATCCAGCAGTGGATCGATCCTAGTTGACAATGATGATGATGATTCTTATATGAACTTCCACAAAGTTAAAGCGTAAGTAAGTCTTTGTTAAATAAAACCAGTTCTGAAGTGAATTGGTCAGGAATTGAAACCAGGACGCTTGTTTGCTTAGCGTGAATACTAACCGTTGAACTATGGTAGATGGAACAACCTGTATATAAATTCATACACTATTTTTTATTGCAGTACAATAACAATAATGCAATTATCTCAATTGAGATCTAGTACGAATATTAAATTTAATTTCAGCGATTCTCCGTTGAGTTTAAATCAGACAATCATATGTTTGGACAAGTAACGCACTAACTACCGGCATGTTAGACAAATGATGGTGTTTTGCGGATAAAAATCTATTCCCTTTTATTGGAATTTTTGTTAGTCATTTGTGATCAGGTCACGGTGACAAAAGCACAGGCGAATTCTATTCAAAAGATGCACTCAATGAAATAATGCGGACATGATTCACCAGACATGCTATAAATTGAACAACACGTAAACTTTTTCGTTAATCAATCGGAAGTACTTTACCTGTCAACATGTATCGTTCAATCCTCTTGACAGCTGTTATAATTTCGGTATTTATTTGAATAACATTTTACGTACAAACTTTTACTCATTTTCATTATTCATAAATCGAATTTAGAAACATTTTTTCTCACAAACTTGTTTTTGGGGACGTCTATTAATACTAGCTTTCAGTTCGTTTTTACAATTAAATTTAATATATTGTTTATACGTATTTAAGGCATTAACGTTGTGGAAGTTTAAATACATTGTAATTTGTTTTATCAAACACTGTCTTTTTCACTTTTTGTAACGGTATAACCCTACCGGTTTCAAGGCTTTCACCTCATCTTCAGGGGAGCAAAAACAAGACTGAATTCTGTTCGAACTGGTACCGATATACACGCTTTCAACGGTTGGGAACCCAAATGTCCCTAACCGTTAAAAGCGTGTATATTGGTACCAGTTCGAACATAATTCAGTCTTGTTTATGCTCCCGTGAAGATGAGGTGTGCACCTTGAAACCGGTAGGATTATACCGTTACAAAAAGACGAATAAACTGTATTTAATAAAACAAATTACAAAAATTTAATTTTACTCGTGTTTTTCTAACAAAGTTTATTTAAAAATACAAATTTATCCAATTAAGGAAATAAATCGTTCTTACAATAATTAACGTGTGTATGCATGCCACTATTGGTGAACAATTAACTCAACAATTTGCTAAATGCAGTTTTAACGTTATTTTCAAATATTTGTGTTGTTTTTTAAACATTTGTATAGCGTTCACTTTTAATTTTGTCGCGTAGAAAAAATGAAGGGTAATTAACCCTTACCATCCTAGTGTATATGATTACATAATTTCGAAATTAAATTATAAAATATGTAGTGAAATTGTTTCGATTTTAATTAAAACTTAATTTCGTAAAATTTTTTGCAATCAATTTCGTAAAATTTTTTGCAATAATTATAATTTGGTTTCAAAAAGTTAACAATGAATTATAAACTTAACAATGAATTATAAAGTGATGGGGATTTATCAATTATAGTATAAACTCGCTATAAACTATCATTATATAATTTGTCAAGTCTAAAGAATGTAGTTATTAAGTCTCATCGTGTAATTGTTAAGTCTAAATAATATATTAACACGTGGTTTATAACCTCTTTATTATCTTTATTTAATTATTAAACCCTTCATTGTAAAATAATCTGGCGGATTTTTTGTTAGAAACTAATTTCTTACAAATAACCAGACAAAAGTAAATAGGAAATTAACCAAATCATTAAAAAAAAAATCAAATTCATGAACAATGCCATCCCTAGAGTTAAAACCTCTTTTTCCCAAAGGCAATATGCTTATTTGGCTCCCATGACATACAATGGCGTGCCGAATTCAATAAAGATAAAGTAACGAAAACCATTTAGACAGTCGATCGGAGCGTGGTTGTTATTGCGACAGGGTTTTGAGTACTTGAGCTTTCAGGATGTTTGACGTGTATTATAGGATGAAAATTTTTGGTTTTATTTTTGTTTCATTTTGAGTTCATTTTAGGTTTTACTTTTGTTTTTATTCTTATGATTGTGTGCGGTATATTATGGGATGAACAAGTTTGGTCTTTCTGGAGTGATGATGTGTGAAGAGTTTGATTCCGCATGATGTTTCCAGTTGTAGTTGAGTGTCACTGTTTGTCAGGTTGATGAGAACGTGCAACGGGGTTTTGTTTTTGTGTAATCAAAGATCGGAAAGAAGTATCGATTTATTTTTTCATGCTTAATATCCTCAGTGAGATACAGGCAAAAGCCTAGTTTACTGGGGATACGACAAATGAAAGGCGACAAACCCAGATCCATTAAAATAATGTATGTCCAAATTAAATTACCTGTAGTTTTTTCACAAATAATGTATATTTCTTGTCATGTGTGATAATAAATAAACAAAAAATAAAACCTTCTTTCAAAATATCACTAACTTGGTCCCACTATACTTCTTTGTTCTTCCTCTACCACGCCACATTTACACTATATATTTATTTTGTTAATATTTCTTCATTCATCCGTTCTACATGCCCAAACCGTATGCTCTTATTCATCTTACTCAACACGTTAGCCTTAAGATTACGTTGATTCCTTATCACCTCTATCCATATTATGCCATACATTGCATTCTTCTTATTTGGCTCCTTAATTATGTTTATTTTTTACAATTCGGTTTTTTTATTGACCATGAAAAATGTTTACAAAAGCTATAATTTTTAATATAAAATCAGCTTGTCACTCAAAAGTATTAACATTAACGTAAATCACATACAAAAATATTCATAAAACGAAGAAACTCCAGAATCGTCTTCTCCGCCTACTCCATCTCACGATGCCCTCAATGTTACAACTTCTGCGGATTTCCTCATTAGGTATCCTATATCTAAGGGTTCTTCCTACGATATGCCGCAATGTTTTCATTTTTGTTGTTCTGAGGAGGTGTTTCGTTCTTGCTGAGTCTGCTCTTGCTTCGGTTCCGTAAGTCATAACAGGTCTTATAGTATGCATGTTTTGTATATTCTGACTTTGTTTTCCACCAACATGTGTTTATTGCCCCCCAATTTAATTCGGACACATACATTTAATGGATCTGGGTTTGTTGCCTTTCATTTGTCGTGTCCCCAGTAAACTAAGCTTTTGCTTTTATCTCACTGAAAACATATAGCATGAAAAAATAAATCGATACTTCTTTCCAATTTTTGATTATACGAAACCCCCGTTGCACATTCCACAAATAAAAAGATTAAACAAAACTCCGTTGCACACGTGAAAAAGATGCAATGTTTTACAAACAAGTCTTGTGCAAATTCCGTCGCACCAGGATATATAATACAATACATAGAAACGAAATCGACACCCATCTGGCAAAAGATGCAAAATTATCCGGTTATTTCCCCTTTGCTAAGCAATTATGCAATATATTCACAGGATATTATATCACCAGTTAAAAAATACCAACTCATCAGTTGACCAAAAGCCCGGGAACTGTTAGAAAGTAAGAAAGGGGCATTATACGTGTATATTTCACAACACAAATCCAAGGGAATTGTATCTTTTATATGCAGGATGAGAAAGTCACTCTCTAAAGTAGTGATTCTTATTCTGTTATGCTGTCACCACCCCTAAAAATTTTAACTTTTCAGACCTGAATTAATTTAAAGATTTAAAAAAAATTGAATGCATTTAGTTTAAATTTATTTTTTATTTTACACATGACAAGAAATATACATAATTTGCGAAAAAACAACTAGTAATTTAATTCGGGCACACAATTTTAATGGATTTGTTTGTTGCCTTTCATTTGTCGTGTCCCCAGTAAACTAAGCTTTTGCTTGTATCTCACTGAACACATATAGCATGAAAAAATATATCGACACTTCTTTCCGATTTTTGACTATACGAAACCCCGTTGCACATTCTCATCAACCTGGCAAACAGTGACACTCAATTACACATGTATACATCACGCGAAATCAAACTCCTCACACTTCATCACTCCAGACAAACCAAAATACTTTAATAGCAGAATTCTTCAACGTACTCTTGTCTTTTGCATTCAATTTTACTTTCCCACTTTTCAATAAAGTCGTTGACTTTAGATTTTGTAACATCCACTCTCACATATTGTCATCTTCATTTTCCACTAACATGACCATATCATCAGTATATTTGTACAACAATCCATACATACACATTCTCATTCGACATTTATATTCCAACCACTGACATTTGAGTCATTTAGTATCAAAAACAGCAATCTGTCGATTTTGCGTGAATTGAGTTAAAACCGAGGAAATGTTCTCATTGTGAAACTACACATTTTTAAATGTTTAAATGGTAACAAACACAACAATATAAGGGTTATTGTGGTTTTTATAACCATGTTAACATTTAAAAATGTGTAGTTTTACAATATTAATATTTCTTCGGTGTTAACTCAATTCACGCAAAATCGACAGATTGCTGTTTTTGATACTTAACGACTCATTTATTTGTTCACACATTTCACACTATCATTTTTCCAATAATAACTTTAACGATTAATATTATTAATAAAACAATTAACAACCCATATGATAACATAATTTATTCTTTACATTTGAAGCTATCTTCCGTATAAGGGTCTATTTAACCCTTCCTTCCCTGTGATATGTAACTAGTACACATTGCTTCTAAAAACTTTAATATCTCTATAAATATTATCAATACTGGGTTCAGATTTAAGGTATTCCTCCGTAATACATTTACGCAGTGAATGAAAAAATAATAGTAATAATACTAATAGTATAATTAGCACTTATCGGCCACATCAGAGATAATGTGTGAAAATCGGGAATAAATTCACCAATACAATCAAACGTGTGCCAGTGTGTGACGTAGGTATATTCATTAAAAAAAACGCTATGAATGAGGAAGCGGCGCTATTCACGTCTCACTCTCACTCTACTTCGGTGTATGGGAACGCAAGAAATATAATCTCAGTTCGCAATTGTGTTTCATCCTTCGAGGTATAACAGTTCGAGACCGAGTCCCGTCTCAGCTCTCAGTAGCTCTAGGGCATCCATTTGAGATGGTTTCTTCGCCCGTTTAGTGAACGTATGCCGATGTTTTTTTCATACTTTCAGCAATTAAATTTTAATTATTATCACTTTTGACTTCAAATTTAATTGATTTAAGCGATTGGCTATGAATATTATTATTTTTCCGAATTTAAATCGCTCATTTTACATGTGTATTGAATACACAGCACCGAACCGCGCGGATTTTTTTAGCACAGGAAGGGAAAGGTTAACAACCCTTAATATGATGATAGACCCTTCTACGGGTGATAGTTTTATTTCACGGAATCTTATATTTATCTGTAGGTCATATTACAATAAAATAAATTATTATAGTTCCTAGTGATTAAAAGATACAGTAGTGAAATCTGAATTTTTATTTAAACGTATCTGTTTTTTTATTTCAGGGTGCACATGCTCTCAATTGTTCATTTCCTGAAATAGAAGTAAGTACCTTTATTTTTTGTGAGATTGCTCCCAAAAACCAATAACCCAACCTGTCTCAAACGGAAGATATTTAACCGATGCATCTTACCAGACTAACATATGGATACGAAACATGGACGCTTTCAGTGCGAATGAAACAAAAGCTCCAGACAACAAAACGCAGAATGGAGAGGTGCATGCAAGGTTATAAAAGAAGAGACTGCAAACGCAATGAGTTGATTGGCGTCCAAACAAAAGTTGATGATGTTATAGAGGTCGTAAAAATACTGAAGAGGAAGTAGGTTGAGCACATCGCCTGAACAACAGACCATCGTTGGACGTATGAAATAATTCAGTGGTACCCAATAAGAAGAACTAGGGCTGTAAGAAGACCGAAGGTACACTGTGTAGACGAAATATGTAAGCAAGCAACGATTGCGTGGCAGCAATGCGCAAACGACAGGATTTTTTGGAAACAACTTGGAGTGGCCTATATTCTGCAGTGAATAATTCTCTGATAATGATGATCTTTAATATAACTATTTAATGATAATTACAATAAGATTTATACCGTGTCCAAGTGGCTGAAACTCCAGTATTTCCATCTAAAAGTTCCAGGTTTTCTGTTAGTACCCGATTATTTTTAATTATTCTATGGCAGTTAGTTTTTAGTCACGTAGTAATGTCAATAATACTGCTAGTTAATATTGTACACAATAAACGACCAAGTTCTTCAAGTTTCGGGTCTGAACAAATTAGATTGTGTGTGGATTTATTACCCCATAGTGAGGCAATATTACAGTTTAAATTTGGTACATCTACCCTCAGTAGAATGTTATTCGTATAGATCATTAAGCCAGAAGAGTAATTTTGCAATAGTGTGAGTAACACTCTCTATATTACACAACTTATGTAGTTGTATTGGTTTTAGAATGCCACACGATTGTTTCGCGCAGAACGCACGTTTGTGTTGTTGCTAAAATACTCGGTGATTAGAAAAACATTACCACGTCGAAATTAGGTGTGCGATTTTTGTCTAATGTAAGCATAATTTTTTTTTTCGAAAGTTTAGAATGTTCTTTGTTATAACTTAAAGTTTCCTAGAATTTAGTATCACTTCATCGACTATTATTTTAAAACTTTATTATTTTGCATTGTAATTATGATAAATTAATATGTTAAATAATCTTACATTCATTTTATTTTTATGTGCTATAATCTAATTAAAGCTGACGAACAATTTTACTTTATAATACGTGTACTTGTAATTATTTTTAATATTGAAAAATTTCATTCTTGTTATTTAATGTTTCCTAGAATCTGCCATGCCTAAACCATTAATATGCGAAATTAACTTACTTTCATTTTATTTTTATGATTATTACAATTTAAGCTGACAGCATATTTAATTTACAAAACGTGTGTGTTTATTTCAATGTTTGAATATGTTATAAAATATTATTTTCATATTTTTTTGCTTTTTCACTTCATTAAAAAAATTAAGTGACAAATTTTTGTAAACACACTGTTAATCACACTATTGCAAAATAATTATTCTGACTGAACGATCTATAACTGCCGATGGAAAACGTGTTGTTTCGTTATATTCTAAAATGTTAAAAATTGAATATTGAATGGTTACCAAGTCTTGCGCTTTCAAAAGAAAGGAAACGTCGACAGAAATTAAACGACGTTGAGATGCTGTCGACAAAGAATCTTCTACAACATATTCCGCAGTAAAATATTGGACTAAATAATATTTAATTCTCATTCAAATTTTCGAAGAAATTTTATATTTAAAATAATGAAATGATTCCACTTGCTTTATTGCAGGATCCTGAAAAATGCTGCCCTACACAACTGGAATATTCCTTCGAGGATACTAAGGATTGCGATGCTGACACTATGGATGAGGTCAAATCTTTTATTTATTATAATATTTGCAAATCAACATTAAAAAATATATTTCGATAAGAAGTAGCCATTTTGATTAAAACCCAGGTCGGGTTTTATAAATTCGCATGAAAAACTACCCTGTCGGTTACGTTTATATAAAGCTACCAATGGGGTTGTTAGATGCTACAAATGTAGACAACCTACGTGTTACGAATGAAGACGTGATTGTTTGAATCCACAGCTGTAAATATGATTATTCAACCTCTGTCCTACAAAAGTAAACGTGATTGTTTAGGCTATGAATGATACATATGATTATTCGAGGCTACAAATGTAGACAATCTCCATGTTGTAAAAGGACACACGGACAATCTCCGTGTGTCCTTTTACTTTTTTAAAGAGTCAAAAACGCACGCATAAATCCGCAAACATGACCTGTAAGAAGGAAAGAAGAACAATTTTATAAAGCGACGTTTAGAGAGCAAACTCTCGCCAAGGGCGCTCTAACCCGGAACTCGAACTCACTATTACTAAACAAATCCGTCTGGCAGCTATATCAGCACCCGAACTAATGTGTTAAACTTTCTTGGTAAAAAGTATAACCTAATGGGAATATTGCTATGTGGCAATCTTCTCCAACCAACCAGAAATATGATTATGAGGCATTAAGTGAAAACCAGACTGAAAAGTTTTTTTCTCTTTTACTAAAAATGGGTTCCGGCGTAAATCGAACCCTCAACCTCCGGGTCTAACCAACTAAGCCACAGTGGTGTCAAAATTTTATTTACTGTATGGTAATCATTATCAAGCGTACGTGCCATCACGTCACTTCGTCGTTGGAATAGGCGGAAAGGTTAGAGTGCCAAACTGTCCTGCAAATTCCTATCTCTTTTCATACAGCCAATGTTTTATTTAAAATATCTAAACATATTTTATATATGTTAGTTTATATAACGAATGGTTAATTTATATAATTAATTAGTTTATATAATATTTTACATTAACCCTTTCTGTCCTGTGATGTGTAACTAGTACACATTGCTTCTAAAAACGTTAATATCTCTATAAATATAATAAATACTGGGTTCAGATTTTAGGTATTCCTCCGTAATACATTTACGCATTGAATGAAAAAATAATATTAATAATAATAATTAGCACTTATCGGCCACATCAGAGATATTTTGTGAAAATCGGGAATAAATTCACCAATACAATCAAACGTGTGCCAGTGTGTGACGTAGGTATATTCATTCTAAAAAAACCGCTATGGTGGAGGAAGCGACGCTATTCACGTTTCACTCTCACTCTACTTCGGTATATGGGAACGCAAGAAATAGAATCTCAGTTCGCTCGCTTCAGTAGCTCGCGGGCTTTCGTTTTAGGTGGTCGCTTCGCCCGTTTTGTGAACTTCGGCCGATGTTTTTTTTCATGTTTTCAGCAATAAAATTTTAATTATTATCACTTTTGACTTCAAATTTAATTAATTTAAGCGATTGGCTATGAATATTCTTATTTTTCCGATTTTAAATCGCTCATTTTTACATGTATTGACGTGTATTGAATACGCAGCACCGGAACGCGCGGATTTTTTTAGCACATGAAGAGAAAGGTTAATGAAGGTGGAAGAGATTTATAGAAACGCTTAAATATATCAGAAACAGGTTCTGAAACTGTACTAACGTAACCTTATTTCTTAACTAACAAAACCCTTTTTCATTTCAGTGCGAACATACATATTGTTACCTCAGGGTATTAAACCTGATGTCAGAAGACCGGAAGCTTGATAGAGCGGCCATCAAGGCCTTCGCAATGAAAGGAAAGTCACTAGAGTGGGACAGCGCCATCGACGTCACTCTCAACAGCTGTTTCGCCGACTTAAAGGAAGAGGAATGCGCTGCAGTGCCCTTCTTCAGATGTTTCTTTCTCTCCATTTACAAGGTATTATTGATTTGTATTTTACAATGTAAAGGCAATATTAGGCTTTCATAATTAACAATAAGATAGTGAATTCAATAAAGGCAAAATGGTATGAATAATGCAGCGTGGTTGTTATTGCAACAGAAAATATGTGAGAACTCTTAAATGTGGTGTATTTTTGATGATCGTATGCAGGACATTATGAGATGGAATTTAGATTTATCTGAAATGATGAACCACACCAGGCAAAGTAGAGGGTCGAAGAGGTGATGACAGGAGGCAAATCTCCTGGCTCCGCAATATACGTGATTGTAAGTCAAATGCTACGTTTGGTCAGTGTTATTGCATATAGTGGAATCATGGACCCTCAAAGTAAGTAGTATGAACCGACTGGAATCATTCGAAATGTGGATGCACCGGAGAATGCTACGGATACCCTGGACGGATATGGTCAGCAACACGAGGGTTCTTCAAAGAGTCAAAGTTGATAGAGAGTTGCTGACTAATATTAAAATCCGAAAGGTGTCCTATTTGGGGCATGTACTTAGATAAGCAAAGTACAAATTACTGCACCTGATCATCCAAGGTAAAATCGAAGATCGAAGAGGTGAAGGCAGGAGGCAAATCTCCTGGCTCCGCAATATACGTGATTGGACTGGTATAAGGAGCGTTGGGGATCTTTTTCGGGCTGCCGGGGACAAAGATACCTACTCTCAGGTGATATTCAACGTTGGGGAGACCTGACGTGACACTAGGAAGAAGAAGATTTTAAATCTGTCTATAATATTGGGTTCGAATCTCTAGTTACAATTCTCTTGAGAAGAGTTTGTTATCTGAAGAGTGCAATTGAAATTGTCCTTGTTATTATTATTATTAAACGGTTTGTTTTCACAAACAGGCATTACACGTATTTCTGGTTAGTCGGAAGAAATTGCCACAAGGTAATAAATAATGCAGGTTGTAATTATATACGAGCACTGCAATCAATTTGCAATATTGCATTTAAATTACAATATAATTATTTAAATATATATTTTTTTAAATGCGATAGTAGTGTGACTATTATTAAATAGTATGTATTGTAACTATACAATTACATACAGCTGGATGCTTATAATGGAATCCTTGTACCAACTTTAGTACAAAACTTGAACGTGGCAAAAAGCGATGAAATCAATCAGCGGCGGTTGATCTAGAGGTACGCTGGTGCGCTGAACCGGAGAAATAATTCGCAGTAATTAAATTATATATTCGCAAACGTGACTTGCAAAACTGGTATAGATTAAATATGTATAAGAGTATTGACACATAGTACGAGTATTTTTATTTAAGTAAAAAAATTCGAAAAAAATTGAAAATAAAATTTAAAAAAATATTCCTTTCAAATTGACCGGCCAAGTTTGCCAATACTGCCGGAGCGATCTCCAATACGCACCGGACGGAAACGCTAATTCATATAGGGCAGACAGAGTACAGTAAACCGTGAGACAGCGATATTTCATATTCGCTCAGCGTCTCGAGGTGCGTTGGTGGTCAGCGCACCGGCCGCCGCTGAAAGCAGTATATAGAAGTGAAAGCGTTGTATAGAATGTGTGGAAAACAATATATGGCAGAAAAATGAATGACGAACTTAGGAAAGAACACGAATTGAAAGAAGATGTAGTTATTAAGATGAAGAAAGCAACATTGAGATGCACATAAGATAATGACTGATGAAAAATGTATAAAAAAATTAGGTAGTATAGAAGATACGAGAAGTTTAGAAAGACTTAGAAAAACGTGGAACTACCAAATTCATGAAATCTATGTAAATAAAAATGTAAATGTTCGTATATTAAAAATCTCTAATCTCCGAAAGTTCTTCACCAATTGCTTTGAAATTTTGATAAAAGATTGCATTCGTATACAAGCATGTTTATATATTTTTTTACATGCAGTTGTATATAAAAAGTATATAAAACAGACGAAATAACGGGAGCGCCCCCTGCAGCGGCACGCGCAACCTAAACAATTCTCATTTTCAGTTATGTCACATTGCATTTTCAACGTTTTCGATTCTTTAATTTCGTTTTTGTACTATCTGTCTGATTTTTCATTGCTTTGAAATTTTTACATTCGTATACAAGCATGTTTATATTTTTTTTTCTATACAGTTGTATTTAAAAAAGTAAATAAAACAAACGAAATAATGGAAGGGCCTCCTGTTGGACGTGACGGCAACACACGGAATATTGATTTAAACTTATTTTCATTTTGATTTAGAATATTAAACAATTAGATATTAAATAATAAATATAAAATTTTCAAATAGTTCGCGTAAAAAACCAGACTGAGCCACAGCAATGCGTGGCCGGGTACAGCTAGTTCTTAATAAAGGAAGAGTGCAAAGTCGTTACAATTAGGAGAGTGTGCATGTCGATGTGTATGAACGTCGCGAAAGGGAAAGATATGTGCCAGGATACAATGAAGTGGATACCTTTTTTCTCTTTACTCGCTTTAATAGATTAATTGTGTGATGGTGATGATGATGAAATTAATTTTTTTTAACATTTGAAGTAACTAAACAAGTAAAGCTTAACAAAATAAATGTATAATATATTTAATATTATATTTCATTCAAAGGCAATATGCCTATTAAGCTCCCATGACATACAATGGGATACCGAATACAATAAAGGTAAAGGGAGGAAAACCATTTAGGCAGTCGATCGGAGCGTGGTTGTTATTGCGACAGGAGTTCGAGTAATTGGGCTTGCAAGATGAATGACTTGTGGAAAAGGTTTGTGTGAGTTCTTGAGTGTTTTTTATTATTTTATATTTGTGTTTTTTTTTATGATTATGTGCGGTACATTGTGGGATAAATGTTTTGGTCTGTCTGGAGTGATGAAGTGTGAAGAGTTGGATTTCGCGTGATGTATTCATGTGTAATTGAGTGTCACTGTCAGGTTGATGAGAACGCGCAACGGGGTTTTTTATAATAAAAAATCGGAAAGAAGTATCGATTTATTTTTTCATGTTATATGTCCTCAGTGAGATACAGGCAAAAGCCTAGTTTACTGGGGACACGACAAATGAAAGGCAACAAACGCAGATCCAATAAAATTGTGTATCCGAATTAAATTACCTGTTGTTTTTTCACAAATGATGTATATTTCTTGTCACGTGTAAAATAAATAAAAAATAAATAGCGTAAATACGTATGGAAGGTGTAAGGAGAGGTTTATAAATAATGATCCCTTTTTAATATGTCTGGTTGGTTGAAAGAAATTGCTGTATTTAAATGACCTGTCATTGTCGTGTATATAAAGGTTGTGTAATATAATATATTCAAAATATATTCAAAAATTCTCCATAGTTATAATGAATATATTGTAGAAACAGTTACAAACCAATATAAGACTCGCCCCGTCCTTGGCATGCTTTAAGAAGCGACTGAAAAAACTCTTAATTTCTAGTCAGTAAAATAACGTGTTTCATTCCTGATTTTTCTTTTCCTTTCCTCTCCACCATCCCTTCCTTTCCTTTTGATTGATGATATCTCACTTTATATGAAAAATAATGTTCGGGTGATTGTCCGTCTTTGTGGGGTTCATGGGCATGTGCTCACGTATGTGTTTATGGATTTCGTGGGGATGGATAGTCATTTGAATGATTTATGCGACCATGTAACTTGCTTCATTTACTTTTGTCTGGTTGGCTGGAAGAGATTGCCGCCTGGCAATAATCCCACCAGATTGTATTGCAATAAAATTGGTTAATAGATAGTGATGATGTATTAAGTAAGATGAAGATAAACACACGAGATGATTTGGGCATGTCGAACGAATGAACGAAAAAAAGGTAAACAAAATCAATATATAGTGCTAATGTGAGTGGAAGGTGTGGTGGAAGTGAGTATGAAAAAGTGTATTGATTCGGAAGTAAAAGAAGTGTGTCAAGATAGGAAAATATCCTCTATGACTAAACCGATAGGGAAATGACTCGATAGTTTTTTTTTACATTCATAATCTTTTTAGGCCAACTAGTATTTCCTCTATTTTTTAAAATATAATATTATATTTAATTCAGTGCATAAAATACCATTACATATTGACACGGCAAAGGCAAGGGATCACTTCCGCGGCGTACTGGGTTCGCGTTACCGTTTAAAATTCGCCATTATTATTTTTGTATACACGTATTGTTGCTTGTATCCTGAATAGGTCGACCTTATTCAATGGTGTGGCTGATTTCACATTTCAATCGGAAATCCTATACAATATACAGCCAGACACCGAGTTTTATTAGTGTTTTTTTTTTTGTTTGTTAGAACTTGTGTTGAACATACGTCAGTGCGTTTAATTTCGTTAATATTATATTCATATAGAATCACAACGTCGTTGGCAAGTTTCAAACAGCGATTGAAATATAATTGTATTTCCTTTATTTCTTTGTATATTACACACTTAATTGTATAACTATGTAGTGGGCTTATTGCCAAGTGGCAGTCTTTTCCAAGCAACTAGAGAAAAGTGAATAAATTAAGGTAATAAAAATAAAGGGTCAATTCATATAGCGAGGGAAAGCTAAGAAGTATGAGAAACAGGAGAGAAAATTTGATAATATATTTGTAATTTTTTTTATCAAACACTGTATATTCCACTTTTTTGTAACGAAATAACCCTACCGATTTCAAGGCTTTCACTTCATCATCAGGGGAGCACAAACAAGTCTTATTTGTGATCCCCTGATGATGAGGTGAAAGGCTTGAAACCGGTAGGGTTATACCGTTACAAAAAAGAGGAATAAACAGTGTTTGATAAAACAAATTACAATGTCTTTAAACCTCCACAATGTTAATGCCTTAACTATATGATAAATAATATATTTGAATGAAGATGAAGCGAGAGCTGCGAGTATTGATAGAAATTTGTGGAGATCTGTACTATTTGCCTACCCCAAAAGGGTCATGGCATGATAAATAAATAAATAAATAAATACAGGTTTATTGATAGCAACATAGTATGTACATAATACATTAAGACACATTTCAAAAACACTTTAAAAAACAGAAGCTATCAAAAGGTCTGGGCACATCTAATAACATCCCCCGGCCAAGACACAACCCATCGATATAGGGCGAGCCCAGCCACGGGGACACCAGATGTTTTTCAGCCCACACCCTTGAACACGTAGAACAAGAAGATAAAATAAAACACAGAAAATAAATAGATGACAAAAAAAATACATTCAAGAGAGAATACATTAAAAGGTCCAGGCTCATCCCACAAACATTCCCTCGGCCGAGATACACCCCACCAATGTAGGGCGAGCCCGACCGCAAGGGCGTCGGGGGACTTCCATCCCACACCCTCGCATATCTAGATAAATATTTGATTACAAATATGATAGTATATTTGTAATCAAATAATTATATTTGTCAATTTCAATACGTATAATTAACTGTAATATTTTTCTAATAATGTTTTTTTTTTTCAGAATTGCCCCGCAACAGTCTGGAACAATGAAGGAAAGTGTCCAGAAACAAAATTGTATTTCCAAAATTGCAATCTCGACTTTGACGAAGAACTCAAATAACTTTTCACAGTTAAACTAATCGCAACACATTAATGACAGTATTCTACGCGTATTTAAATTATTTATTGACTTGCTATAGAGTTTTTATGAAAATTTACCTGTTGCGTAAGTAATATTTTTTAATTTAATTACAAATAACCAGGAAAATATAATAAAATAAAATATGGTATCAGGTATTCGAGTTTATATGATTTTCTCAAGTTAACTTCAAAAGGCATATTTAACATAAATATAGGATTATTATCAAAGTTAACATAAAAGTCAGTGAAATCCTTGCTCTTTTGTAGTGATATTATAACATTTAAGGATTATTTACGTTAAGTTTGTTATGTTACTTAAGTATGTATAATAATTAATTGAAACAGTTTAAACAAATAAAAAAACAAATATCAAAAACTGGTTTTTCTTTATGTAATTTACATAACATATGTATTTTACATAACAGTGTACTTACACTTACACTATTTCTTTATGTAATTTACATAACAGTGTACTTACACTCAAAGGAATTCAAGAGAGTTTACTCAACAAAGATTCTCTATTACACTTTGGTAAGGAGTAAACTGTAATATAACTCCTATACCTGCATATGTGTACTTACACTCAAAGGAATTCAAGAGAGTTTACTCAACAAAGATTCTCTATTACACTTTGGTAAGGAGTAAACTGTAATATAACTCCTATACCTGCATATGTGTACTTACACTCAAAGGAATTCAAGAGAGTTTACTCAACAAAGATTCTCTATTACACTTTGGTAAGGAGTAAACTGTAATATAACTCCTATACCTGCATATGTGTACTTACACTCAAAGGAATTCAAGAGAGTTTACTCAACAAAGATTCTCTATTACACTTTGGTAAGGAGTAAACTGTAATATAACTCCAATACCTGCATAAAAATATGTTTAAATTTTTACGTGTTTTTTATTTATATTGGAATGGATGAATTATACGTATTTTTGTTTTTATTCATTCCGAACAGGTTGTATTTTTTACATCTAGGCTACAGGGGTTGTAATATTAGATGTTCCCAACAGTGAAAGCCGGGCAAGAAATTATCCTCTATTCTATGCTATAACTTACAGAACCAATATTTTGATGGCTAAACACTCAGTGACGGACGGTTTAGAGATATTGAACCAATGAGTGACACAGTGAATATATCCTTAAACCAATGAGTGACACAGTGAATATACGAGTATATTAGCATACTGAGAAGAACCCTCCCTACTATTCTTCCATATGATTAAAAACATTAGATCCACATTATGCAACAGGAAAAATCCATTTAGTGTGAAAGAAATAAAAAGCTTAAATTCTGTCAATGTTTAAGTAGAAAATTAAGAAGCTTTATTTATCTTAAAATATTCCTCGTCTTTAACACTTTATTTATTTATTTATGAAGTGAAACTTCTATAGGCGCGGTAGGGCAAATTGGTCTGAACGTCACGAAAAGTGAAACGGTGTATTATATTATAATTTTATTATTATTAAATTATTATTTATTATTATTAAATATTTTATTTATTCATACATTATTATTTATTATTTTTATATTAATTATAATAATAATTACAATAAATTATTTTAATATTATTAAGTGTATTATATTTTTTTTTAAATTATTATTTACTTTTAAAATTATTTTTATTTATTAATAAAAATTACAAAAATAATATTTTTCGTTACATATTATTTTTCTTCTTCTTCGTCTTATTTAAGGCCTGTTGGCCTGTTATGGTCCTGCATCATTGTTTGTCTCTTGCGACGTCGACTGCCAGCTGTCTTTCCATCTTTAGGGAGGTCGTCCTGGAGGTCTGCTTGCTTGGGGGATACTGCCCCTAGCCATTCTTACGGCTCTTGGTTCCGCCATTCTGGATACGTGTTCGTTCCAGAACCTTCTTCTCTGTCGTCCCCATCTGACAATATCTTCAACTTTGCACATCTATCATGAAGGGTTTTGCCAGCGATACTCCTGAGTACCTTCATTTCGCTGGTTCGAAGGAGATTTTTGGTTCTGACAGTGTCGGCTCTGGACTCATTATGAGGCGGACACAGGTCTTGTATATCCTCACCTTGCTTTGGATTCTATTATTTTTATATTAATATATTTAATAATGAATTTTTTTTTATACAAAATTATTTTATTTTATTTTATTTAATATTTATTTTAAAATTTATTTTTTATAAAATTTATATTTAATATACAATTATAATAATATATACATGTTATTATAATACTAATAATTACATTATAATTAATTAATAATGTAATATAATAATATTATTAATAATATATTATTAAAAATATAATGAAAATATGGTAACATAATAATAAATAAATAATTAAAAAATAATTAATTATAACATAAAAATATTAAAATATTTAATATTAAAAAATATAAATTTAATATTATTAAGTGTATAATATTCTTATTAAAATTATTATTATTTATTATAAATTTTTTATTTTTTTATTTAATTAAGAGATTTTCTTGAATTAAATTCCACACAACCATTTCCTAATGCTAAAATAAATTTTAAACAAATGTGAAAAAAAGCAATGCATAAAACCAACTTTTTCTAGAAGCTAAGAAGTTTCTATTCTACCGCGCGAGAGTCTCACGCATCTGTTTTTTTATTGTACTGTTACGATCCTAATTCATATTTATTTTAATTTTCGTAAAATTTTTTCGAGAAATAATTTTCTTTCACTGACAAAATCATGCATAACGATGATAATAATTATGAAACTAGTTTATCAAAGGTTTCGGGTTTAACTACGAGTATGTTGAACTCTATATGACAAAAGAAAAGAGCCTCGGGATAGGAGGTAGAAACATGTGTAGCGGGGATTACTAGTGGAATAACAAAGTAATTTATTGTTAAATATAAAAAAAGGAGTGTTAAATAAATAAATAATGCATTGTTTATTTTATTTATTTATTTATTCACACATGACAAGAAATATACATAATTTGCAAAAAAAACAGCAGGCAATTTAATTCGGACACACACTTTTAATAGATCTGGGTTTGTTTCCTTTCATTTGTCGTGTCCCCAGTAGACTAGGCTTGTGCCTGTATCTCACTGAGGACATATAGCATGAAGAAATAAATCGATACTTCTTTCCGATTTTTTATTATATAAAACCCCGTTGCACATTCTCATCAACCTGACAAACATTGACACTCAATTACATATGTATACATAAAAAACATTCATCCCACAATATATCGCACAAAATCATTCAAAAAAAAACATATACATATAAAACAACAAAAACACCACACTCAAGAGCTCACACAAGCCTTTTCCTTAAGTCATTTCTTTTACAAGTCCAAGTATTCAAACTCCTGTCGCAATAACAACCACGCTCCGATCGACTGCCTAAATTGTTTTCCTCCCTTTGCCTTTATTGAATTCGGCTCCCCATTGTATGTCATGGAAACTAAATAGGCATATTGTCTTGGGGAAAAATATGTTTTATCTCTAGAGATGGTGAACATTTGATCAGTGGCCATGCATGTCATGTGTCTCTGCAGAGTCTGCATCTTCCCTTCCTCTCGATGATTGTGCCAGATATTTTTAATATTAGTTATAATAAGGCATTCCATCCTACAAAGAGAGTCATTTGTGACTATAATAATTCTAGGGAACGGAGGCAATGTGACAATATGTAAGAAACTTATGTGGCACCAAATATTTGACGAGTTTTTGATATTTAGAAATATGACAAGAAATTAATGGATAATTAAGTACGAGAAGGTTAAACATGTTGAACGAATGGAAGCCATTAACAACTGTGTAAAGATTATATGCGTTGCGCAGAGGATACACATAGAAATCACGGTCGAGGGAATTTTCACCCGTCTAGGGCTTTCTTTTATATGGAATTTATAAAGGTGGCTTCCTATCAGTAACTTATTCTTATGACACAAGAGGTTGTAACGACACTGGTTATATAGAAAAATCGTACTCCCTATCTCTTTTACATAAATCAACGTAATGTTGAACGAATTTACAAGGAACTAATATGGTAGTCACTGCGCAGTTTAAATACCTCATAGACATACGTCCGCCTTATCAAACAAATATACGAGAAAGTACGGTTACAATATTTATGTAGGATCAAATCATCATCACATCACTACCATAAACTTCCACTAGCTTCCGATGGATATTCGCGGCGTTATTGTTCTGCAAAGTCAAAACACGGATGACCGCGCGGATCTCGCACGGACGGGGGGTGGCGGGAGTGCGCGACGACCTTTCCATCGGAAGAATTTACTGTGACTGAATAAAATGGCCGACAAACACGCGGGACCAAACAAACTGGCCGTTAGGATCCCCCCTACATGCCAGGTGCGTCAGTTTTGAAACAAAAAATTTCCCCGGCCTCAGGAGCCCTTGTAACCTTACTTTCTAGATGTCCCTCGTATTATGAAAGCAAATCACCGAAACAGTAACTCAATCACGTTTACAGTTGGGTTCCATCAAGGATCAACCCTGAGCCCGCTTCTTTTAAATATTGTTATGGAACGCCTCACTAGAAATCTCCTGAGCGAAACCCATAAGAACACGTTGTCTGTGGGTGATATTGTTGTATGTGATGATAATATTGGGATAATCAAAGAATAACTGAATAAATTAAAACAAATGTTGGAAGAAAATGGTTTAAAAATAAGCAGAGCCAAGACAACACATGCTAGGTAAACCAGATACGGATACGAGAACGACTAAACTCCAATCCGAAAATACAAATATCTTAGCTCTACCAATTCAACATATGAGGAGGTGCTCCAGGACATATAAAACAGAAACAAAATTCGTAGAAACAAATGGAGAGAAATGTGGGTTACCCATGTGTGACAAAGGGCTATCCATAAAACTTAACAGCAAGATCTACATAACAGTGATCAGACCCGTTTTACTATATGGAGCTGAGTGTTGTCCTGTAGAGCAAAATGATGAGGAACTGTTTTATATCGCGGAGATGTGCACGCTACGGTGTTCACTGGGCGTCACTTGATTGGACAAGATCCGAAATGAACAATTTCGCAGAGCAATCAAAGTGGCACCAATAGTAAAACAACTCGGGAAGCACAACTACGTTGGTATGAGCACTTACAACAGTAGGATGGCTAATGTTGTAAGCCCGGGAAGCACAACTACGTTGGTATGAGCACTTACAACAGTGGGATGGCTACTGTTAGAAGCCCGGGAAGCACAACTAGGTTGGTATGAGCACTAACAACAGTGGGATGGCTACTGTTGTAAACCCGGGAAGCACAACTACGTTGGTATGAGCACTTACAACAGAGTCTACTCTAAAGACAGACTTGAATCAGCAACTTCCGAATAGACGCAGAGAAAGATCCTTCATAAAAAAGTGGAAGACGACATGATGAGGTTCGGACTATCCTCTAGTATCTTTCGAGATAGGGAGATGAAGAAAGAAGGTCCAAGCAATTGACACCAAATGGATGACACCAATACGGCGAGGGAAAGAAAAATAACGTCACGTTTATAAACGTCAATTCCATCAAAATGACATATGAAAAATTAGCTTGGTAATATTAAAAATTGATTTTGCAATTTTCTGAATTGCCATTATTATTTTTTTAATAATTCTTTAAAAAATATCTAAGCTACGGATGCAATTATAAATATAATAGTTTTTTCATATTGTACCCTTTTGAAAGATTTTTACACTGGATTTTGATGTGATATTTTTAGTATTTTTTGATACACAATTTTGATACCCAACATAATATGTTGGGTATCAAAATTGTGTATTATGTATACATATTATGTATTACTGTTTTATTGTAAACATTATAGCGTAGCGGGTATATGTGCGTGCCAATCTTTTCCAAACACCAAAAAGGTGTTAAGCTTGCCGGAAGTGAAAACCGGACTAACCCTTCTTTTTGAAAAAAATCTGGATACCAACGGGAATCGAATTTGTAACTCCTGGGTTGAAAGACAAGTGTTTTTCAGCTACGTCTGAATGTGTTGAGAATCATCACAAATTATAGGTATTTTCTCATATATAATTAGAATATACATGCCTTCGGGATGTGGTCTACACCACGTCTACATCCGTCTACACGGATGCTCCAATGTCTATCATTGGTGCACTTTATGGTCCATGTGATACAGATCATCCGCAGGGTATGGGTTGAAAAACATCTGGTGTCCTCGCGGCTGGGCTCGCCTTATATTGGCGAGGTGTATCTCGGTCAGAGGGATGTTATGTGATGAGCCCAGACCTGTTGATATCTTCTTCTTCTTAAACTTTCTATAGACTCAAGAGTCTGTTACTGCTGGATTGTCCTCCTGTGATGCTGAGCTCCAGCTATCTCTCCATAGTTTCGGGGTCTTCCTGGTGGACGCCGTCCATCCGGTACCCCATGCAGAGCTATGTATGGAATTCTTGTAGAATTCATTCTCTGTACATGTTGGTACCAGTATCGTCGACGCTGTCGTCCCCATCTGACTACATCTTGGACTTCACAGACCTCTCGGATTGTGGTGTTCCTTATACGATCACGCAAAGTCGTCCCAGCAATAGCACGTAGAGTTCTCATTTCCGTTGTCCTTAGCATTATTTTTAACCTGACAGTGTCCGCCCTCGCTTCGATGCCATATGTGAGGATAGGTCGCACACAGGCCTTATAAATGCGTACCTTGCGATTCGTTCTCATATCTTTATTCCTCCCTATGACATCTCTCAGGCAGCCCGCCACAACTGCAGCTTTATCTACCTGAGGTCTTTCTTCTCTGGGGAGGTCATGAGAGCTGAGCAGTTCACTGCCAATATATCTGAACTGGGTTGCTTCTTCAATTGGCTCGTCACTTACTGAAATTCTGCACTCTAGTGGGTCTTTGGAGAATGTCATACACTTGGTTTTTGCTGTTGATAGCTTCTATCTTTAATGTTTTTTGTACTATTTATCTTGAGATATACGGTTTTATATGATTTTTGGAATATATTTTAATATGTACATACTATATTGCTATCAATAAACCTATTAATATTATCCGGTTGTGACTCATTTAAGTATCTGGGCTCACTCATTCACAAAGACGGAGGGTGCGCAGCGGATGTTGACCATATAACAGGTGTAGGATGGATGAAATTCAGATCGGTAACAGGAGTCTTGTGTGACCCAAAACTTTCTTTAAAACTAAAAGGAAAGGTATACCAGACTATCATTAGACCCGTGATTATGTATGACTCAGAGTGCTGGACTATGTACAGCTCCTACTATAGGCAACTTGAAACAGCAGAAATGCGAATGCTTAGGTGGTCGGCAGGAGTATCACTAAAAGATAAAATTAAGAGCTCACGCATTCGTGGTAGCCTAGGGGTCACTGATATAAACAGTATGGTATGGGCACATAAGACGGAAACCACCAGACCATACTGCAAATCAGGCAATGTCTGTGCTACCACATTTGTAACACGATATTCTTTCTTCTTCTTCTTCCAGGCACTGTCCCAACTTATTGCCTGGGTAAGCTGTTGGGGTCGGTTTTTCTCATTCTCAGGCTGTATGTTCTTCGGTTCTGGATGTCGCTTTCATCTAGGCCGTTTTTCAGCAGGATTTTGTAGCATTGAGTCATCCAGGAGTTCTTTGGTCTTCCTCTGGACGGCTGTCGAGGAAGATCCACATACATTGCCTGATTTACCGTATGGTCTGGTAGTCTCCGTCTTATGTGCCCGTACCATCTCAGCTGTCGCTCTTCCAGCTTATTGTTTATGTCAGTGACTCCCAGGCTACCACGAATGCGTGAGCTTTTAATTCCATATTTTAGTGATACTCCTGCCGACCATCTAAGCATTCGCATTTCTGCTGTTTCAAGTTGCCTAGAGTAGGAGCTGTACATAGTCCAGCATTCTGAGCCATACATAATCGCGGGTCTAACGATAGTCTTGTAGTAAACAGTTTCAAAGAAAACATATTGATTATTTCTACAAAACAACTATTCAACATCTAAAGGGTTAAATTCGTTGTAATTATGTGTGTTATAAATCAATCAAATTATTTTTCTCAAAGCAAATTATAGTCGTAATTTGAACTTTTTTTTTATCAGACATAACTTCAACTAATGTCAGATTGAGTACAAAATTGAACACTCCACATGCTGACAGTTAGTAAACTTGTGAGATTCAGCCATGCTTTTTGAAATTCTCCTTGTCGCTGCCTTCGCTTCGGTAATTTTAAAATTTATAATTTATAAAAAAATCAGATGCGTGAGACTCTCGCGTGGTAGAAGTGAAACTTCTTAGCTCCTAGGAAAAGTTGATTTTATGCATTGGTTTTTTTCCATTTGTTCTTAACAGTCAGAACTTATCCGATGAAGGAGTAAGGTGTCCTACCATCGGACCGAAACTCCGAACAAGCTATCCATCACTTGTTTTCCATTTGTTAACGATTTTTTTTTAGAATTAGGAAATGGTTATGTGGAATTTAATTAAAGAAAATCTCTCTTAATTAAATTAAAAAAAAATTTTTTTTTGTTTTTATTAATAAATAATAATAATTTTAATAATAATATAATATAATACACTTTTTATGTTATTATTAAATTCATTATTTTTTAATTATTATTTGTTTATTATTATGGTATTTTTATTATATTATTAATAATATTATTGTGTTATATTATTATTCATTAATTATACCATAAATAAATATAATATAATAATAATGCAATTATTTATATTATAACAATATATGCTTCTATTTATTATCATTATTATATATTAAATATAAGTTACACACTAAATAAATATTAAAATAAACGTTAAGTACAATAAAATAAAATAATTTAATATAAAATTAATAATTATTAAATAAATTAATATTTAAATAATATATAACAAAAAATGTTATTATTTAAAAATTTTAATAATAAATAATAATAATTTTAATAATAATGTAATACACTTAATAATATTGAAATGATATTTATTATTATTAATAATAAATAATTATTAATATTAAAATAATGAATAATAATTTATCAATAAATAAAATATTTTGTCTTTTCCCTGGCTCCATCCCAACTCACTGTCTGCGAAGACTGTTGGGGTCAGCTCTCCTCGTCCTCAGGTTGTATGCTCTTCTGTCCCGGACTACGTCCCCCAGGCCGTGCCTCTGCAACAGGTTATCTTTTTACACCACCCATGAATTATTTGGTCTTCCTCTGGTTGTTATTCGAGGAAGATCCATGGAGATTGCCTGGTTTTTCAATGTGATCGGGTGCTCTGCGTCCAACGTGCCCATACCATCTCAATCGCATCTCCTCCATCTTACTGTTGATGTCTGTAACACTTAGGCTTCCACGAATGCGTGAGCTTTTTATTTTGTCTCTTAGGGACACACCAGCTGCCCATCTTAGCATGCGTATTTCAGCAGTTTCTAGTTGCCTAGAGTAAGAGTTATGCATCGTCCAGCATTCGGAGCAATAGAGGAGTGCGGGTCTGACAATCGTTTGGTATACTTTTCCTTTTAACTTTACTGGCATTTTCGGATCACATAGAACTCTCGTCATTGATCTAAACTTCATCCATCCCACACTAATTCTATGTGTTACATCTGCTGCACATCCTCCATCGCTATGGATGAGGGACCCAAGATACTTAGGAGTCACAATTTAGTAATGTTTCTCCATCCATTTGCATTACGGGAGTGACAGCATTTGTGTTCTCGAATGGTAGGTACAGATACTCTGTTTTCTTTCTGCTCAGTCTTAATCCATTGCCCTCCAAGATTCTTCTCCCCCTTTTCAGACTATTTTGCAGGTCTTCATGTTTTTCACTTATTAATACGATATCGTCTGCAAATAGTAGGATCTTTAGGAGACTGTTCATTTCCTGGTTAGTTAAATAGTCCATGACTAAGATGAACAGTAGCGGACTGAGTACCGATCCTTGATGTACCCCCACCTTTACAGGATATTCTGGTGAAGTTCCCGAAGTGCACCTCACTTGCGTTGTCACGTTATCATACATGTCTTGGATGGCAAGTACATACTTTTCTGGTACACTGTGTGCTCTAAGTGCTGCCCAAATTAGGCTTCTAGGGACCCTGTCAAATGCCTTTTCAAGATCGATGAAGGCCATATGAAGGTCTTTCTTGGCATCACGGTGTTTTTCGACAAGGAGTCTAACGGAAATAAAATATTTAGTAATAATAAATAAAAATAAAATAATAATATAATACATTGTTTCACTTTTCGTGACGTTCAGGCCAATTTGCCCTACCACGCCTATAGAAGTTTCATTTAAAAAAAAATTACTAACTTTGTAATTCCGAGTCCCTTTTGAGAGAGCTTCGGGATAGGAGGTAGAAATACGTGTAGTGGTGATTAATATAATGAGTGATATAACAAATGTTATTTATTATTAAATATTCTAATATGAAGGTATTTCTACGGGATAGGATGTATGAACGACAATAGCGGGGATTAAAGTTATCCGTGTAATAACAAATTAATTTATTGTTACAAATATACCATCACCCCATTTTCCTGTTGGGGTATGCAGTGAAGATAGAATGTCATTCTTTCATATCTCGACACTATTCCGCAGCCTGTACTATACCCATACACCTTATCATATAACTTCAACGATTTCTCTGACTTTCTATGTTTTCAACAATCCTTTCTTTGGTCTTCCTCTCACACTTCCTTCTTAGTCTTATTTTAATCATTCGTTCCACATGATCAAAACCATCTTAGTGTGCTTTTTTTATATTACTTTAAACAACAGCCTTAAGTTCACATTTTCCTGTCAGGATATGCAGAGAGGACAGAACACCCGACTTTCCTTTCTCGGCATACATCCTTAGTCTCTTCGACATCCATACAACTTCTACGATTTCTTTGACTTTCTACGTTTCATTTTTTCAGAACATGATTCACTTGATCCAACCTTACTTTCCTTGGTTTTCCACTCACATTTGCATTTATTTATTTTGTGTTAGTCTTTCTACATTCATTCGTTTCACATGCCCAAACCATCTCAGAGTACTCTTCTTTATCTTACTCAACACATCAGTTTATAGTTCACATTCATCTCTAATCACTTCATTAATTATTCTGTCATGCATTGTCACTATATATTTTCTTCTTAATGGACGCATTTCTACGGCATTTATTCAGTTCCTCTCAGTTTTTTTTCCACGTCCACGTTTCACTCCCATACATCAAAGTTGACACCAAAATACTATTGTGACTATCATCTCAGCATATTTTGATACTGTCCGGTTCGAGTATATATGTTTTAATGACCTAAAGGGTGTGGGCTGAAAAACATCTGGTGTCCCCGTGGCTGGGTTTGCCCTATATTGGTGGGGTGTATCTTGGCCGAGGGGATGCTATTAGATGAGCCCAGACCTTTTGATAGCTTCTGTATTTAATGTATTATCTGGAATTTATGTGTTTTAGAAGTGTTATTTAAATATAATCTGTACATACTATGTTGCTATCAATAAACCTATTATTTATTTATTTATTTATTTTAATGCCTCATTGACTTTGTTTCATATCGCTACACACCGGTCGGTATCCCTCTTAACTCTTCCATCATCTATGAAAATATTACCCAAAACGCAGACCTCCACAAATTGTTACAATTTTTAATTGTTAACTCATTTACCGCATGTCATTTTCCTTTCGTACTTTTCTATCACCATTATTTAGGATTTTGCAACATTAATTCTCAGATCTTTATTTTTGCATCTCTCATACAATTTACTGATCAAACTCTGCGATTAAATTTTATTTTTAAATATTTTAATACGGAGTTCCACAAAGGTCAACCTTAAAACTTTGATAAAACATAAAATAACATTTGTTAACAAGGTATCGCATTGTATCAATATGAATTGAACCAGCTTCATATAGGTTGAAAGACAGGCGCGTTACCAACTAAGCATGGGTCACCGGGCTAGAATTCATTGTTCATTTGAATTCTGCAGTTTCACGGAAGTTTAATTTGAACAATTTTCATGATTTCAGGCAGCACGTGGCGAGGAGATTGACTGCACATATCCAAACACAAATGTAGTAAGGCTTTTATAAAATATTTATTTATCATATTTGTGATTAATAATCTTTTAATGATACTAAGACTGATTGTTTATAAAGATAACAAGTGCGTATAAAACCAACAATAGTATAAGATAACAAGTGCGAATAAAACCACTAATAGTATAAGATAACAAGTGCGTATAAAACCAACAATAGTATAAGATAACAAGTGCGAATAAAACCACTAATAGTATAAGATAACAAGTGCGTATAAAACCAACAATAGTACCTATAAGATAACAAGTGCATATAAAACCAACAATAGTATAAGATAACAAGTGAGTATAAACCAACAATAGTATAAGATAACAAGTGCGTATAAAACCAATAATAGTATAAGATAACAAGGGCGTATAAAACCAATAATAGTATAAGATAACAAGGGCGTATAAAACCAACAATAGTGTAAGTTAAAAGATTTTTAACGCGCAAAACAAAAAAGATAAATGACACAATAGCGGAATACACGTCTAATCTCAACATAACGAATACCGAATTAACGATATTTTCAAAATAATCTACTCGTATATTTTTTGTTGAATTAAACAAACACACGTAATACTACCTTGATCAAAAAGTTTTAGGACCGGCCACCGTGTGGCGCTGTCAGTCATCCGATTGGAATTCTTTTTTTTTTGTTAGGTTACCACATCTATCATTGACACTTCCCTTCAAATTTCAGCGTCATGGCTTGACATTTGTAAAAGTTACGCTGTACTGAGTACATCTACCTTTGTGCGTGTTTTCGATTTTTTACAAGTTTGAAAATGGCAACAATTGTGCATCAACGAGTTTGCATTAAATATTGTGTGAAAAACGGATTTAACGGTCCGCAGATCTTGGAAATGTTGGAGAAGTATTTTTCGGTGGCACGAACGCTTCAGAAGTGGTCGTGAGTCGATCGAGGATGACGAACGCAGTGGCAGTCGAAAACCGATGAAAACATCGATAAAATCAAAGAAATATTGGCCGAAAACCGCAAATTGACTATCAGAGAGCTGGCAGAGGACTTGAACATCGCTTATGGATCCGCTCAAGACATTTTGGTTAGTGATTTGGGCCTCAGACGTGTCGCTGCAAAACTGGTGCCGAAAGACCTCAATTTCATGCAAAAAAAGGACCGCGTTGAAATCGCGAAAGACAAGATTTCCTTGAGTTTTTGACCAAAAACAACTCGACTACTATCCAGCAGCCTTTGAATTCACCTGATCTAGCTCCCTGCGACCTTTTTCTGTTCAACCGACTTAAAAAACCGCTTCGCGTAACGCGATACAGTACCCGAGAGGATGTCATGAAAAAATCGAAGACGGCTCTGATGGGCATACCGAAAATTGAGTACCAGCGGTGTTTCGAGGATTGGATCAAGCGGTGGCATAAGTGCGTTGCAGTTGACGGGGAGTACTTTGAAAGGGGCCATATCGATTTTGATGAAAACACTTGTATTTTCGATTTTATGAATAAAGTCCTAAAACTTTTTGATCAAGGTAGTATGTTTAACGAATAACGTTAAACGAAACAATGATTTCAATATAACGAACATATATCGGCAGAAAACATCTATTTACAAAATATTTATGTGAGAAAAATGGTGAAAAATGTAAGAAATAAAAGCTTGTAACGTTATACTCATATATGAATGTGCGCGAGAAATAAAACTGTTATAAAAATCATTAATAAAGACAATGATTTCGGACTTTTGCGGTTCTTCGTATCAGTTGGATTTGTTTTTTTCGGAATGTTTTACGGCTTAGTTTGGCTTATGATACCGACGTTTCGAAAACGTTGCAGTTTTCATCTTCAGGGCATAGTCGTAGTTATTGTGATGTTGACTACAAACAAGCTGGGAAGGTAAAAATAGCATCGGTTTCGAAACTTCGATCTTCTTAGCTTAATTACACGGTAAAAAAACTCTGAAAAATCTCATCCTACTGGCTTAGTGATTGGTTCACTGAGGTATATATTCTAATAAAATTAGAATTAAATAAAAAAAATTATGGCAAGCATTTATGATTTCAGATTCTTGAGGAATGTTGTGAAACATGCGACTGGGCTGAATATCAAAAACATACAATCCACTGTTTTCTAAGACCGAAAAATACGGTAAGTTTTTTTTAATTTTACTGACTTTGTCTTTTACATTTTTTAATAATAATAAATACAGGTATATTAAAAGCAACATAGTATGTACATAATACATTTAGATATATTTCAAGAACATATTAAAAAGAGAATACATTAAAAAACAGAAGCTATCAAAAGGTCTGGAATCATTTAATAACATCCCCCGGCCAAGATAGACCCTACCAATATAGGGCGAGCCCAGTCACGAGGACTCCAGATGTTTTTCAGCTTCTCCTTGAACATGTACAATAAGAAGAGAAAAAAACACAGAAAATAAATAGATGACAAAAAAAATACATTCAAGAGAGAAGACATTAAAAGGTCCGGGCTCATCCCACAAACATTCCCCCGGCCGAGATACACCCCACTATTGTAGGGCGAGTCCAACCGCAAGGGCATCGGGGGGATTCCAGCTGACACCTCCGCATATATATTAGGTGTTAACATAAGTTGTGTCCATTTTTTTCAAATTTAAAAATGAGCACCAAAAATTAATCAAAATGGTAAAGGTTATACGTCATTCTAAAGGGATCTTCATGTATAATGACGGGGGTCTTCATGAATAATGTGGTTTAAGCGGTCCTTATTGAAGCCTACTGGTCGTCAGGAACGCTCCATATCTTTCAGGTCAAAATTACCATCTTTGAAACGCAAAAACCATCGACGAGCTGTCCATTTATTCAAAACATCTTCACCGTACACTTCGCAAGTAACGCGAGCAGCTTTGGCAGCTGTATTCCCTCGATTGAACGCGAACAGAAGGAGGTGTCGAAAATGCTCAGTTTCGTCTACTTGATATTCCATTTTGAAGGCTCGTAATCAAATAAAATAATATATGTAACGTAAAAGCAAACACAATATCTTGTATAACAGAGAATTTTCTTTCAAATGACGTATAACCTTTACCATTTTGTTTTACTTTTGGTGCTCATTTTTAAATTTGAATAAAACGGACACAACTTATGTTAACACCCAATAGATTAAAAAAAAACGTATGGCAGAAAACAAAATAAAAAGTAAACCCACATATACCACCTCAGGTTAACTGTCAGCAAGAACGGAAAAAAGAAAGCCTCAAAGGAGTCCAAATTTAATAAAAGTAAAAATACAAATGACAAATGATGTTCACACATAAAAAAAAAACACGACACAATACATTGAAATATTTAAGCAGTAACATTCGAATGTTAAATAGTGCGTGATCTAGTGACAATATTTTATATAGCCTCATTAATCAAGTGTTTGAGCTAAAAACTACTGGAGTAGGTAAGTTACTCACAGTTTGCCATCGTATGTATTGGAAATACTAACGCACGTAGACAGTAGCAACACTCTTGGACGTCTAGCATGCTGCCAAAAACATTCTTAAGGGAGTATTCAACTCTAGAGGCGTGAATTTTGGGCGTTTTTTCAGACTTAATAAAAAAAAAGAAAATATATTTTCCTTACATTTTTTACAGTTGATTTGAGAAGGTACGAAAAATTTTTTGAAAAAAAATAATTGAAAATTCAAAATGTTATCAGTTGTTATATCTTGTAAAAAAAATGGGTAAGCTGGTCGACATGATTGCAACCTTTTTGTAAATTAAAACAAAAAAACATGCATAGTTTCTTGATAAAAAATAATGTCGTTATAGTTGGTACCAAAAATAAAAAAAAATATTTTTAAAAGGGCGGTTGTCTGAAAAAAAAAATTAGCCCTTTTTTTTTAACCTCATATACATTTTTTTTAAAATGGTAAAAAATTGTTTTGAATTTTCCAAGATAGGAACGACATAAAAACATTTATCGAAGTTTCATACCAAATTTGAAGCCAATCGGTTGGATAGAACTTGAGATTTTATGTCGACCAGGTCGAAAAAAGTAGTTTCGAGAAAAAAGCTTTTAAATTTTTGAGATTATTGTCCGAGTCATTCCGGTGCTGCGTAATTGCTGCCTAATTTATAGCTATAACTTCGTAAATATTCAGAACATATTCTTAAAGGTCTAAATTTTAACAAAATACAAAACACAAAAAAAATGAGTTTTTCAAATTTCAAAAGTAGAATACCACCTTAAACCAAACTGAAACCCTTTTTATTTATATTCGGTCTCACTCTAGTGTGGTATTGGAACCCGTACAGTGCTGTGGCCTGTAAGTTTGCTGGTGTGCAATAGCTCATCCCCTTAAAAAAGGAACTCCAAGGCATAGCTTTGCTTTGTAACTGAATTTTAAGTTGGAATGGATCATCGAATACAAGGACCAGCAACAACGACAACGGTAGCATAAGTGAAAGAAACAATTTACCACGATAACAAAATCTGATTCCTATTAACACATTGTAATCGGGTACTTTTCGCGACAAGTGATGACGCAATGCGGGTACTTTTAGACTTTTTTGCGCCAAAATTAGACTTTCGTAAAAAAACCATATCTCTCAAACTAATTAGTATTTTTTCGAAAAACTTTTTGTATCTTACTAAAAATAGAACTATCTATATCTTTATTATGCAAAATATGGGTTGCTCTATTTTTTACTCACACAAAATTACTACATTCTAGGTAAACATAGAAAAAAATACTCTTTCACCATCAAAATTATTTTATTCACATAAAATTACAATATAATTACGAAATTTTGAATAGAACTATCTATATCTTTATTATGCAAAATATGGGTTGCTCTATTTTTTACTCACACAAAATTACTACATTCTAGGTAAACATAGAAAAAAATACTCTTTCACCATCAAAATTATTTTATTCACATAAAATTACAATATAATTACGAAATTTTCAATAGATCTTGTAAGAATCTTATAAGATCTTATAAGATCTTATAAGAATCTTATAATAGATAACGCGCAGTTCCCACCTCATTTGGCGACCGTGTTTACAAGTTTCCCGCATACCACCGCTTGGCAAACCAAAACGAGTAAACTCGTCTCCCGCTCTCTACCATAAGAAGGGATAGAACGAGTTTTATCGTTTCCCGCAAACAATGTGTTAAGACCCCTTTAAAAATGTAAAGGGGTCTTAGTTTCTAGTGTTGTTCCAGATTAGATTCGTGATAGTGAAAAAAAAATCACCATCACCAATCTAATCTAGAACTTGTGGGGAACAAATAAGTTTCGTGCCAACTAAATCACTTCTTCTTCCCAGTGTTGTGTTGCTGACCATATCCGTCCAGGGTATCCGTAGCATTCTCCGGTGCATCCACATTTCGAATGTTTCCAGTCGGTTCATACTACCAACTTTGAGGGTCCATGATTCCACTCCATGCAATAACACTGACCAAACATAGCATTTGACTAACCGTTGCCGAAGTTTCAAGTTTATATTATCATCGCAGAATACGCTTCTCATTTTATTAAAAGCCACACGAGATGATTCAATTCAGCACTTGACTTCGGTTTCTGGGTCGAGGTCTTCCACTAGGATACTTCAGAGGTATTTAAATGTTTCCACTCTCTCTATATCAGCACCGTCACCAGCAATGTAAGACGTGCTCCTACGTGATCCTGCCGGCCAAACACCATAAACTTAGTTTTACTCACGTTTAGGTTCAGCCCCAGTCTCACACCGGCTCCATTAATTCTATCTAACTAAATCACTATCTTTCAATAAATAAATTACAACTAATTACTATGATTTATTTTTCAGTGTAAACAATCTATATGTTCGGTCAAGAGATTAAATTTTTTAACTGCTAATGACCATTGGGATACTGCTGAGATAAAGGCATTCATCATGACAGGGAAGTCGGTCGAGTGGACCAATGCTGTGGACAACACAATAAAGACTTGTGTTGCTCAAAATGTGCAAAGTGATTGCGCTGCCAACGACATGTTAATTTGCCTATTTTATAATATGTACAAGGTAACATCATAATTTTTTAAGTTCCATAACTTTATTAAGTGGTATAATTTATACATGATTAGACGTTATTTACTAGATCTTGTTCGTAAATGTTTAGACGTTATTTATTTGACTTCATCATAATAGAAACCAGGGTTTCACGAACTTTTAAACCCTTCCTTCCCTGTGATGTGTAACTAGTACACATTGCTTCTAAAAACTTTAATATCTCTATAAATATAATAAATACTGGCTACAGATTTTAGGTATTCCTCCGTAATACATTTACGCATTGAATGAAAAAAATAATATTAATAATAATTAGCACTTATCGACCACATCAGAGATATTTCGTAAAAATCTGGAATAAATTCCCCAATACAATCAAATGTGTGGCAGTGTGTGACGTAGGTATATTCATTCTAAAAAAACGCTATGGGTGAGGTATCGACGCTATTCACGTCTAAATCTCACTCTACTTCGGTATATGGGAACTCAAGAAATAGAATCTCAGTTCGCTCGCTTCAGTAGCTTTCGGGCATTCATTCTATGTGGTCGCTTCGCCCGTTTTGTGAACGTCGGCCGATGTTTTTTTCATGTTTTCAGCAATCAATTTCAATTATTATCACTTTTGACTTCAAATTTAATTAATTAAAGCGATTGATTGATTATGAATATTCTTATTTTTTCGATTTTATTCGCTCTTTTTTACGTGTGTATTGAATACACAGCACCGGAACGCGCGAATTTTTTTAGCACAGAAAGGGAAAGGCTAACTCCCCCAACACAGGTAAACATACTGTCCAGGTAACAGAACTCATCAACTTACTACAGTTTTTTTGAGTTGACTCATACATCGTACACACTTTTTAACGCACTTCTTTCAATAACCATTTAATTACAAAAGCTTTGATTGTCATTCAATTATTATATGATATTTTATGATACGGGAGCTGCAACTTAAGTTTTGAGACAGAAAAGTAAAAACAAATATTTATCATCGAAAATGGCTTTATGGTTTTTCAAAATACTCTCCATGAAGATCAATACACTTTTGCATGCGTTTGAACCAATTTTCGAAACAATTTTTCCAATCCGAATGAGGTAACCTCAAAACATGCGGCCTTCGGACGACCTTCACGAAATTTAGTCCTGGAGCGAACTACGACCACGATTGAATTCGGCAAACCAGCGAAACACAGTGGCACAGCCCGGGATGGTGCTTCATCACCAAAAGTCGAAGAGTTGATCGGCACACTGTTGTTGAGTTAGTCCACGTCGAAAACCATAAAAAAATCATCGCACGAAAATGTTCACGATTGAATTCCATTTTTGGCTGAGATGAATTTTTTAAGTCACTGTAAATAACACAAATATCACTCGTATGACAAAACTTTCTGATCACGTAACATATACCATTAAAAACGTCAAACTTTACGATGCTGATGTTAGATTTGACGTATCTACACTGGTGTTGCCATATCTCAAAACTTAAGTAGGAACCCTCGTATACATATCATTTTTGTGTTATAATGATATTTGTAATGTTGTGCTAACATTCCAGAACAGTCCCATATCTGCCTGGAAGGATGATCCAGATTGTCAAGAACTAAGAGAACTCTATCAAGTATGTGAAAGAATCGACTAAAGGGATTTTATATCATTGAGAGTTTTAAAGCACCTCAGACCTGATTTTTTTATATTAATGCGAAAACATATGTTATGTTTAGAATTAATTGTACAATGCATGTGGTTTCTATAATGATTTTTATTTAAACCTTTTTTTTCCAACTGAAACAATACAACTGAAACAAAACAATCCAAATATACCAACTGAAACAAACTGATATATTTTCAATAAAAATCCTAATGTTGATAAAATTATCTGAAAGAATTAACACCAGACCTGAATAGGTTTATTCTTTAACCGGTTAAAATAAATAAATTAAATTGAGTTTTTGTTTTATTCGACATTCCTTTTGTGATGTTGCAAAATTGTGACAAAATAAAAAAAAATGGTAATATAAAAGTGGGAATGAAGAAATAAAGTGATACATGGGTGAATATTAAACTGTATTGTAGCAAACTGACAAATTCTGCTATTTCAGTGGTATTTTTTCAGATGATAGAAGAGTTAACGGCTAAAAGGTAGAATTAAGAAAAGGAAAGGTATACCAGACTATCGTTACAACACACATAATTACAATCAATTCAACCCTTTAGATGTTGAATAGTTGTTGTGTAGAAATAATCAATATGTTTTATTTGAAACTGTTTACTACCAGACTATCGTTAGACCCGCGATTATGCTGTACTATGTACAGCTCCTAATCTAGGCAACTTGAAACAGCAGAAATGCGAATGCTTAGGTGGTCTGCAGGAGTATCACTAAAATATAGAATTAAGAGCTCACGCATTCGTGGTAACCTGGGGGTCACTGACATAAACAGTAAGCTGGAAGAGTGACAGCTGATATGGTATGGGCACATAAGACGGAGACCCCCAGACCATACGGTAAATTAGGCAATGTCTGTGGATCTTCCTCGACAGCCGTCCAGAGGAAAACCAACGTACTCCTGGATATCTCTCAATGCTCCAAAATCCTGCAGAAAAACGGCCTAGATAAAAGCGACACCCTGAACCGAAGAACATACATCCTGAGAACGAGAAGAGCCAACCCCAACAGCCTACCTAGGCAATGAGTTGGGACAGCGCCTGGAAGAAGAAGAACAATTAAACTATGCGTATCAATAATTATGGAAATAAATTAGACAGACTAGAGAATATGCTGATTTCAAAGTCAGTGCAGTGGGATAAACATCGTCTCTTGTCTTCTTCCACTCACAACCTACACTCCAATTTTTTATCGTCAGATATGTGTAGGCTTTTGGACCAGTCCAGACATAATTTAGTATTGTTCGTGTTCCGCTAGTGACGTAGTAAAAACTTTGAAACCAGTAAGGTCATACCATTATCTTAAGTGGAAATAACGGTGTTAAATTGAACAAACACGGCGGGATTACTGTTGGTGGATGAATATTCTCAAATGTGAGATATGCAAGTGATACGGCGTTGATTACCGCATGACAAGAAGAAATGGCCACGCTCCTTAAAAAGGTGGAACACGAGAGCATGCTCATGGGCCTGAAAATCAATAGATCAAAAACTAAGATAGTGATAATAGACCGCAGTAACAAACTGCCACCAAATATGTGATGGTCTAGAAGTGGTTGCTGACTGACTTATTTACTTAGAGTCCAGTATAACAATGGAATGGAATGCGAGGCTGAGGTGAAAAAAAGAACTGGAATGGTAAAAAATGTGATCTTAAAGCTGGAAAAGATATGGAAAAGCAGAACTATCACCATCTCGACGAAACTCCTTGTTAGGTCTCTTGCAAGATTTATTTACTATAATGGGATGAATACTGACTCTGACAGTAAGCAAGAAACGTTGAATAAATGAATTCGAAATGTGGTCCTGGAAAAGGGTGTTACAAATTCCATAGACAGCAAGGAGAACTAACGCGTCTATTCTCCAAGCACTGAGAATCACCGACAGATTGTCGGCATTATGCCTTCGACGAGTTCTCCGATTCTTTGGGCACAACTCGTGGAGAGAGAGACAGTTTGAAGAGGTTTGTGGTTACGAGAAGCGGGGAAGGACGACGCATAAGAGGAAGAAGCTCAATGAGTTACACTGACCAAGTAAGAGACGTAACTGGACCACCATTAACAACTACCCTTCGAGCAACGGAGTGCAGGGATGAACGGAGAGTAGTCGACAGATACTATCATGGTAGTCACGATGCTCAGTCATAAGCTAAACGACACAATGGATGTAATTAAACACATTACAATGTGAATAAAAAATAAAATAAAGAAATAAAACACTTATTATATATTTTTGTGTTAACCACTGGTTTATTTTGAGTTAACTTTCGGTTTCGTACACCTCCCCCCATCTTCATCGTCAGGTGAATATAAACTAAATTGCACATAAGCCGAGTGGAAATACAGCTTGACAAATTGGAAATTCTCGTGATTAGAAAAAAGTATAAAATTAACACATTGTTTGCGGGAAACGATAAAACTCGTTCTATCCCGTCTTATAGTAGAGAGCGGGAGACGAGTTTACTCGTTTTGGTTTGTCAAGCGGTGGTATGCGGGAAACTTGTAAACACGGTCGCCAAATGGGGTGGGAACTGCGCGTTATCTATTATAAGATTCTTATAAGATCTTATAAGATCTTATAAGATCTTATAAGATTCTTATAAGATGTATTGAAAATTTCGTAATTATATTGTAATTTTATGTGAATAAAATAATTTTGATGGTGAAAGAGTATTTTTTTCTATGTTTACCTAGAATGTAGTAATTTTGTGTGAGTACAAAATAGAGCAACCCATATTTTGCATAATAAAGATATAGATAGTTCTATTCAAAATTTCGTAATTATATTGTAATTTTATGTGAATAAAATAATTTTGATGGTGAAAGAGTATTTTTTTCTATGTTTACCTAGAATGTAGTAATTTTGTGTGAGTAAAAAATAGAGCAACCCATATTTTGCATAATAAAGATATAGATAGTTCTATTCTTAGTAAGATACAAAAAGTTTTTCGAAAAAATACTAATTAGTTTGAGAGATATGGTTTTTTACGAAAGTCTAATTTTGGCGCAAAAAAGTCTAAAAGTACCCGCATTGCGTCATCACTTGTCGCGAAAAGTACCCGATTACAATGTGTTAAGTCTAGATATTATGAACAATCAAACCAATTTTATAATAACCTTCTGCTAAATATCTTTCCCATTTAAAATCCATCCCCTTAGATATCCAGACTCTGGTCTGCCCGTAATGCACCCCATTTACTATTGAATCGCAAATTTCCCCACTTCCCTTCCCCTACCTCATTTATCTTATACTATGTACACTTGCAGAAGAAATATATTGTGAACCATTTACTTTATCTTCACCTGACGATGAAGACGGAGGTCTTCGAAACCGGTAATAGTAAACTCAAAATAAACCAGTGGTGAAGACAAAAATATAAAACAAGTGTTTTATTCATTTATTTTATTTCTTTTTTTACATAAAACATATTCCACAAAGTGAAACTCAAGACTTTTCGAAGATTCAAGAAACATTACAATGTATTTAACCCTTCACAGTATTAACGCCTAAACTATAAATGAAAAAAAAAAAATCTGCCTACAAAATAGCTATGCAACCTATAAAGGGTTAGCTCGGCATAATTATGGGGGGTGTAACTAAAGCAATTTATTTTTTGCAAAAATATATATAAAGTAGATGTTTTTCACAAGCTTTTTTATTAAAATTAATATAAATTGAATACTCAACACGCTAAACGTACATTCAATTGTATAATTCAGCCATGCTATTCGAATTTTTTGTTGTCGCTGCCTTCAGTACGGTAATAATTTTAATTTATAACTTATAAGAAAATAAGTCATGTGAAATTATTAATTATCAAAGCATCACATTGTATATTGATGTTATCAATTTATTTTTATTTTTTATCCACTTCGCACGGATTTCTCCTGTTACACAAAGAGGGTCTGCTTCTAGCGTTAGGAGGAATATCAGCCAGGATTCTTCTCATACTGCTAGGCGGTACCGAGAATAAATCAACCGTGTCATTCAGTTGGTTCAATATCTCTATACCACGCGTGACTGAGTGTTGAGCCATGATACTCGTACTGTAAGTTGGTATGAAGAACAGAGGATGATTCCTTGCACGGCTATATTTATTGGGTACATATAAACTTAGTGCTTCTAGAATCAAGGGACAGTTAAAGCAACCTTAAGTAGGAATATCGCATTGGATTATTGCATTCTTGTTTCGAGGCTTCTATAGTTACACACCGTGAGAAGTTCGACATGGTGAGCATATTTTGGGTAATCCCCCTTTGTTCTGTACCATAGATATCTGAGGATTTTTTTTTCTATTTGTTGTATGTTGTTTTTATATTTGAGCTGGTGAGGAGCCCAAACTGTAAATGCATATTCTAATTTGGTTCTAATTAGATAATTATATAAGTTTCGAAGAATATCGGTACTGTTAAATTCTCTTGATATTCTTATTATAAAACTGAGTAATAATTTTCAACTCATATACCTTCAGTTTTTGGGAAAAATCCAAATTAATTGCTTTGATACTTTTAAATTCTTTTAATTTTATTGGTTTGGCAAGGTCATTGTTTGGAAAGGTCAGTGTTTGGCAAGGTCATTGTTTGGCAAGGCCATTGTTTGACCAGGTCAATGCTAGGTGATAAACGAAAGCAAAAAAATATATACAACTATCAAAGCAATTAATTTTGATTTTCCATCAATAAGTGTTATAGTATATCGTATAGAATTGACAATATACTCGTACATGATTCAGTGTAACATCATATCTATGAAAGTGAGACGTGAATACTAAACAAAGAAGTTTTAAAGATGTTAATGCGTAAATATTCTTCAAGATTGTTACTTATTTAAATTTATTATGATTAAAACAAGTCTTCATTACTTCCCAAGACACGACAGAGGTGAGTTCCGTTAATCTATGATGTGGCACGATTCATGTCTTCTTGATTCGAAATTCGAGCAGAAGTAAGTGCAAAACAAATCACCAGGGATTGAACCTAGAACAACCGCTTGCTAAACATGAGCATAAACCGTTAAACCACGTTCTCTTGGCTTATGAAAACCACCTGCATTGTCATTGAATTGGTTATTATTTATCGACGTAGTCTAATGGCAGTGAATAACCTCAAGGGCGACTTGATGACTTCTCGTAAAAAGAATCGTTATGACTTTGCTCCAACTAATTTCCACCAGATCCACTAGTATTGATTGTACTATACTTCCGTTATATTGTTTTGTCCTTTTAAAGTAGAATATTTTCTAATAAATTTGAAATATATCGTTAGGGACCTTCAATGAAGACAAGAAAAAACCATTAAAAAAATTGAGAACCAAAGGAATGGAACCCATTATACTCGTATTAAGATTGGATGAAATGTCTCTTATCTACTAGATCAAGTTTTTTTTGTTTTTTATTATTCTTGGGTTTGACAGATATTTAATGTGAATTATTTTCATGATTTCAGGCAGCACACGGAGCGGAAGTGAATTGCACATATCCTAATATAACTAAAGTAAGATCTTGATAAAAATTTATTATATGTAATAAATAATCTTTTACAGGTAGAATTAGGCTATAAACGTTTCTAAAGACAGTTACTTCTGCATATTACACAAACCAAAGACCATTCAATGGACCAGCAACAGCATAAGCTTTATCATCATACCCCGGTCCAATTTAGAACAGACTAGACAGCGGACGAGGTAGACAGAGGATGAGGTAGACAGAGGACGAGGTAGACACAGGATGAGGTAGACAGAGGAAGAGGTAGACAGAGGACGAGGTAGACACAGGACGAGGTAGATGCAGGACGAGGTAGACAGAGGACGAGGTAGACACAGGATGAGGCAGAGAGAGGACGAGGTAGACACATGACGAGGTAGACAGAGGACGAGGTAGACACAGGACGAGGTAGACGCAGGACGAGGTAGACACAGGACGAGGTAAACACAGGACGAGGTAGACAGAGGACAAGGTAGACCGAGATAACGATAGAAGGTTATGGTATGACATAAATTCAAATTTGTGTGGATACTGAAGATGAAGTAAAAAATTATAAATTCTAATTATACGTCAAATATTGATTGATATACTTAAATATGCATGCTCTTTATTGACATATACATACAATCACTTTACTTTCCTGTCTAAGCAGGCAGAGAGGACAGAGCGCCAGTCTTTCCTATATCGAGACCAAGCCATAGCGACATTTTTATTTATACAACTTCTACGATTTCTCTGACTTTTTACGTTTCCTTCTTTCACAATGTCATTAATCGAAGCATTCTATGCTGAGAAAATCACTAGGTGTCCTCCGAAGCTGTACGGTAAACAAAAAACGGAGGTAGCCAATACCCGTCCATGACAAAACTTGGAGGGTTTTACAAGCCCAAATAATCTCAGCGTGCTCTACTTCATCTTACTTAACGCATTAGTCTTAAGTCCACATTCGTCTCTTATAACTTAATTCCTTAGAATTCATTTTCCTTGTATTATCTTAATTTCTGTTTTAAACAAAAGTTCATTTCAGCTACCTGATGATTGTCTCCTGTTATTAGATTTCACGCTATTAAAAAAACGTACAATGCACTGTTATATAAATCGGAAACCAGAGGTGAGTTTTTTTTACTAAACGATGTTTTCTTTGCAAGTATTGGTAACATGATAAAATTATAAATGTGTTATGATTCTAACATAGGCATTTTTTAGCAATAAATATCTTATGGATCGAAACTTTTCGTAATTCAAAGCGTCAAAAGCAATTTATTAAAGAGAGTTTCACGTGAAATTACTTTTGTGTATAAATACAATTGTTGCATCTACTTTTGACCAATTAAATATGAATTTTCTTGAACAACTTCTACATTCCAAATGAAATTCAGCCTTGATAGCATTGAAATAAAAGCGCCATTAGATTCACAAATTAATGCCTTAACCATGTGAATTATGTTTCTGTGTATTCTATTGATTTTAAAGTGGTTGATTACAAGGACGGGAAATATGGACTACCAACGGGATCTATAATGGGTCCATTGCGCGATATAATAAACGTTATAAGATGGTCTCTATGGGAAAAGTGGACGGTTCAACTATTTGTATTATTCGTGTCAATTGCAATTTACTTAAGACAGCTTCACACGACATCATTGTGCAATATAATGTTTTTTCATCGATACTAAAATGTACCTAACAAAATTATTTTAAAAGTGGATTATGCTACATTTACAATATAAATAAAATAAAAAAAAAGCACCAATGAATTATTCACAGCAATTAGATAAAACCAAATAAAAAGACTCATCAACAAATCACGTGTCAAAATTATTAAAAAAGTATACTAAAAAAAAAATTATACACAACACTGGTTCATCCATAGTCAGCTGCCCGCACCTTCCCATATCAATTTGGCATAAATGCAAAAAGAATAGTAGTATACGAATTCAATACTTCATCAACTCATCAATCAGCCTACATTTATAGCTCGACAGACAGTTGAAAAATATATCGACAATCTCAGCACATTGATTCCATGACAGATGCTTCCCCAAACGAGGAAAATATACAAAATAATCTTCATTATTTGCGACGATGACGTAACATTAGAGTTAAATCAACAGTGTATTACTAAAAAAATACAAAATATTTACACATAAATTGACCAAAGATCAAATCCATACATAGAGGTAGCAAGTTCGATTCCAGCTGGAATCCAATTTTATTTTTAAGATTCTTCTATCTTGTTTTTACTTATGTCTTATAAACATTTTTCTGATTGGTCAGATGAGATTGCAACATGACAATATCCCTGTCAGTTTGTACTGTGTACAATGAAATACATATAGATATTGCATGTGATTTGTTTAATATTAGTTGTTTAGGGTCCCGAGCTACATTAAGGAGAGTTAAGTAAAATTGTCATTTGAAAAAAATTAAATATTATAATGTGAATTATTTTTCAGTGCGAAAATATTAAATGTATTCATAAGAAGTTGAAGTTTTTAACCGCTAACGAGCAATGGGATGCGGCTGAGATGAAGGCATTCACAATGATAGGGAAGTCAGCCGAGTGGACCAATGCTGTAGACGCCTCCATCAAAACTTGTATTGCTAAGATTGGGCAAGATTTTTGCGGTGACGAGTACATGATCACCTGCCTTATAATCAATTTGTTCAAGGTACGAGTATAACAGGTAATATTTAGTTTAATTTATTATTGCTATCATTTCTTCGTGGCAAGAAATCATTCTTGACTTCCATCCAGGGGTTTCGGGTTCGATTACCGATGGTACACAGAAAAAAAGGTACCAGTCTTGTAAAAGAAATAATCATACGCGTCAAGCTGTAGTATTGCAAACACGATTAACTAACGGAGACAAGGGTGTGGGCTGAAAAACATCTGATTCTCTCACGGCCGGGCTCGCTCTCTATTGGTGGGGGTGTATCTCGACTGTATACTCTATCTTCCAAATACACCGATGAAAAGAAGTCTAAAGCAGTTAAGTCGGGTGAGCGTGAAGGCCACTTGATTTCAGAGTTTTGCACACTATTTTGCTATTAAAAAAACCTGAATTCATTTATTTAATGACAAACTGCGAGTTCGGTGGGAGTTATTATGAGATATTCACATCTGATTAATAACTCTTTATCAGTTTTCCCTTGAGGTTTCTTTAAAATTTTCTATATTAGTTAGATTAGATTATCACAGGACCATAACCACAGGACCATCCAGGCTGTATTGTAGACGCCAAAAGTGTAACTCAATAATACCAAATATACGATTATATGTACAATTGTGTGGTGACATTGCAGAACAGTCTTGATTCTGCCTGGACGGATGATCCAGAGTGTGAGCAAATAACTTTTGGTTTTGGTTGGAAGGAATCTATGCAACACTTTAAGAGAATGAAGGTTCAAGAAGATCCTTCGTTAAGGTAATATATATATGTATTTCATTGTACTGCGTACAATGAAATACATATAGATATTGCATGTCATTTGTTTAATATTTGTTGGATAGGGTCTTGAGTTATAACGCCGTTGAGAGCGGTTGCTAAAATATCAATTCTCATATTTAATGACAAACTGCGAGTTCTGTGTGAGTTATTATGAGATATTCACATCTGATTAATAACTCTTTATCAGTTTTCCGTTGAGGTTCCTTTAAAAAATTCTATATTGATAAGTTCAGATTACCACCGGCCCATAGCCCATCCAGGCTGTATTGTAGACGATTAAAGTGCAATTAAATAATACCAAATATATAATTATATGTACAATTGTGTGGTGACATTTCAGAACAGTCCTGATTCTGCCTGGACGGATGATCCAGAGTGTGAGCAAATGAAGAAACTTCGAGGATGTGACAACTTCGATTAGAGGATAATCAATGAATCTTTATATTTTCAATCGATTCAGCCTCGATATTTTGATTATTATAAAAAATATATATTTCTTTGTTATGGATTCCAAAAAACGACTGTATAAATGCTTTCTTTTCCTTACTATAAATTATATCTAACGCTGACACCATCAGTATTCACTTCGAAAGATGCAATCCAATATTTTTATTCAATTAAAAGTCTGAAAAAATATGTATCACATATAACCACATACACCAGACCTGGGAACATTTATTCTTATAACCTTAAAAATAAATAATTCATTACAATGACACTTTGTTTTATTTAAAAATCTCCCCAAATCTGCTCGAGTTTTCTACAGCTGTAATGATACATTTTTTCGTGTTTGATATATTTATTATTAAACCACGATATGAACATTTCATTCCTTGATTTTGTATGTTTCTTATTAAACCAAATTGTTTGTTGGCCTTCGCCAATTCCTGCAGTAAATGCAAAAGATCATTCGGTTTTTGTGAGAACATTCCAACATTGCTTGGAAATATCAAATGGCTCCAACAGTTCCATCAATCAGTAAGCACTTTTGGGTGAAATAGTATCACCTTGGCGAACTCCGTTACCGATTTGGAAGTTTTCAAAAGATTTGTGGAAATGTATTATATGTTTCCTGTTACATCTTTATATAGAAAGATGTTATTCAACAACCTTATGTATGCCTTATCGATGCCTTGTGTTTTAAGAGACGCTTGTATGACAGCTTTTTTGACTGGATCAAGGGCCTTTTTGAAGTATATAAAGAATAAGTATAGAAGAATGGATAGTTTTCCTCATATGTTATATTTCTTTAATTTCCCGAAGCACCAGAATATATAATCCATGGTACTGAAACCTTTCCTGAATGCAGCTTGTTCTCATTGCTGGTTCAAGTCTAAAGTTGTTGAGTGTCAGTTAATTAAAACCTTTGTAAAAAATGTACAGAGTAGGTAACCAGCTGATCGAACGGCAGTTTTCAAGATCCGTCGTCTCTTCAATTCTTTTCACTTTCAGGTGTGTCGCTACTGGAGAAGAAGTCCTTTTTGGGTAAATCCTTCTTCGTAAGTACGTGATGTCACGTTTAAAGATTTTGATCGTCTAGTAGAGATTGCGCTGGATGGGGATTTATTTAGTCAGCTTTAAGAGCGTGGCCGGGGGTGGGATCGTACTGAGCTGCTGTTAATAGTCCTGTTTGAGTATCGAGCTATGAAAATAATCTCAACTGCCGATGATGTATATTTTTGTTAGGCAAGTTGAATATAATTTTTTTTTATCAACGAGTGTTTTCTATTTATCCTGAAGAAATAGTTTTCTAAAATTTTAATCCTGTTCACTGTAACAACCAAAATCCTACAACATGCGTAATTTCACTGTTTAACCTTTGCTTCCCAGTGTTGGGTATCTTCTACACGTTGCTTCTAATAACCATCAATATCTCTATAAATATAATAAATACAAGGTAAAGATTTTAGGTATTCCTCCATTATATATTTACGCATTGATTTAAAAAAAAGTATTAATAATAATCAGAATTTATCGACTACATCGTGGGTATTTTGTGAAGATATCGGAAACAAATTCGCATTTAAACGCTGTGAGTGCCTCGACCTTGTGTCTTGACGATAGGTGAATAGTATGCGGGAAGCGCGACACTATATTCGCATCTCACTCTTGCATACGTCACTGAATAGCGAGGAGCTGAATTGTCTCAACGTCGCAAGCATAAGCGTAAGCGCCGGGGTATGCAACTGACGTTCCGCGCCACAGTAGCTTCTAGGCTTGCAAATAGGTTAGACGTACGCCCGTTCCGTGAGCGTTGCGAGATGGTTTTTTAATGTTTTCAGCAAATAAATCTCAATTATTATAATTTTTAACTTCAATTATAATTAATTAAGGGGGTTATCTATGAATGTTTTTATTTTTCCGATTTAAAATCGCTAATTTTTGATCGCGTACTCACTACCCAACACCGGAGCACGCGTTTCAATTTCAACACCGTAAGGGAAGGGTTAAGCAGCTCTTAGTTATTATACGAGTACATACGCGCTAGTATTGCGACCTTTAGAAAGTAAAAGCTAATGTTTTTTTTTTTGTTTAATAAGTGTCAACGCTTAAATTTCACTGGCGAGAGTTAATAATAAGTAGCAACGAACCATACGCAATTTCAAGTCTTAACATATTAAAAACCTAAATGTAAAAAGACTTTACATTTAAAAAAATATGTATTGTTTGTGTCTACAAATAAATTGAGTAACAAATGAAGGGTTAACTCGACGTTATTACGAGTGACATAACACATTAAATTAAGTCGTTTTTTGAACAATTTTTGTGTCAGATTTTAATTAAGTTATTTGCAGATTAAATAAAGATTGAAAGCGTCAGTTAGTCTAGTTTTGAGATTCAATTATGTTTTCAGAATTATTTGTTGTTGCTGCCTTCAGAGGATTTAAAGCACTCCATTGTAAAACCACCCTTGAGGAGATTCCGCTCTTTGAAAAGCGCTTTATAAAATGACGTTATTATTTTGACTAATGATTACTTCATTTATTTATTCGAAACCCGACTCAAACTATTTTTAATCGGTCAATGGGTTTAAAACCCAAGTTATAGGAGCTCTTGTGGAGAGTGCTTTTAAACGGCGCTATTAAAATTGTTAGTTTATTAAGATTGATGACTAGTTTATTTATAACAAATCTGACTCGTGTTTATTACTCGTTTGTTTATCGCTATTGCCAAATTACTATAAGGATATGAAGATAGTGGCTGCAGCCTTTAAATGAGGTAATTTTCTGCATCTGCGTATGTTGATAAACTTACACAAGGAATACGAATTATAAAGAAACCTTAGTAGATATCCTAAAAGTGGTGGTTACATATTCGTGTGACAATCACATATCAGTATGTGACGGTTATATATTCGTGTAACAATCACATACCAGTATGTGATGGTTACATATTCATATAATGTTTGCGGAAGTTTCAACTCGCAACCACTGACAACCTTAACAGTGAATTTTTACCGCAAGATGCGTCCATCGGCCCAGCTCGGACATCATCTTGTCTGGTTTGTGCTCCACAGATGATGAGGGGAAAACTTTGATAGCGGTAGGACCATACCATTATCTTACGTGGAAAAAACTTTAATTAGAAGAAAACTTTCTAATCTGACATATGCAGATGACACGACGTGGATTGCCACATCAGAAGAAGAAATGGTCATGTTGTTGAAATAGATGGAGCACGAGACCAAGTTTCTGGGTCTTGAAAACAAAAGGTCAAAAACTAAATTTATTAAAATAAACCGCAGAAGTAAATTGCTACCAAATAATGTGAATCATTGTCTAGAAGTGGTTACTGACTTTAGTTCCAGTATAACTAACGATGGAGGATGCGAGGCTGAAGTAAAAATAAGAACTGAAGTGGCCCACATGCAATATTAAAGCCGGAAAATATGTGGAAGTGCAGAGCTTTCAATACCACGACGAACATGCACCTAGATAAGACTTTCGTAGTATTCAGGTATGGCGTGGATACTTTGATTCTGAGAACAAGCGAGACAAAAGTAGAATAGATGCATTTGAAATGTGGTGCTGGAAAATGATGTTAGGAATTCCTTGGACAGCAAAGACGACGCACAAGGGGAAGAATCCCAGTGTGTTGAACTGACCAAGTGAGAGACGCAACTGGACTTACCCTAACAACCACCCTTTGAGTGGCGGAGTGCAGGAATGGATGAAAAAGAGTTGTCAGAGGCTATCATGGAAGTCACGATTCTCTCTCATGAGCTACACAACAGGGTGGTGGAAATAAACAAATTACAATGTATTTAATCCCTCACAGTATTAACGCCTTAACTTTAAAGAAAAAATATTATTTGTGTCTACAAAATAACTCTGCAACCCATGAAGGGTTAGCTCTGTATTATAATGGGTGCCGTAACTATAAAATTTTTGGCAAAATCAATTATTATGATGTGTCAATGTCAAAGCTTTTTTAATAAGACTACATATTAAACTCTCAACATGCTTAAAGTTAGTTCAGTTGTGAGATTCAATCATGCTACTTGAATTTTTTGTTGTCGCTGCCTTCAGTATGGTATTTTTTTTATTTATAAATTATAAGAAAAAAATTGCATGAAATACAATTCATTATCAAAGCGTCACATTGTATATTGATGCTATCGATTTTCATCCTGTTTTGGGAAAGATTCAAAATAATAGCTTTGTATTCACTTTGTATTCACACCATACTTCTCCAGAAGCTTTCCAATAATAGCTTTGTATTCACACCATACTACTCCAGAAGTTTTCCGCTGCCGGTATCCATGGACATCTGTATAGGTGGTTTACCCCATACACCGAGAACAGATCACAGGCTGTAGTCCTGAACGGGTACTCTTCAGGATGGAATTACGTGCCTTCTGGGGTGCCCCAAGGATCGTTGCCCCAAGGATCGTTGCTGGCACCACTGCTTTTTAACTTATTTATAAATGACATGGCTGCATGTTTCCAATATTCTGAATTCTTGCTGTACGCGGATGATATGAAAATCTTTAAACAGATTCGCGATACAGATGATTGTCGTCTGCTGCAGCAGGATCTATGTAGATTCGAAGAATACTGCCGCATGAACAAATTAGATTTGAATGTTACGAAATGCTATGCTATTTCTTTTACTCGTAAATCTATACCTATTGAATTTAATTACATATTTAAGGGTCAACCAGTCAAAATAGTAAACGAGATACGAGATCTAGGCGTAATTCATGACTATAAACTTATATACGACAAGCATATTGATGACATAGCAAATAGGGCCAACAAGTCTCTTGGATTTATAAAAAGATCTTGTCCTCAATTCTCTAGCATCAAAGTGATCAAAACATTGTACTGCACTTACGTCCGTAGCATACTCGAATATGGCTCACAAATCTGGAACCCCCAGTGCGATATATATATTAACAGGCTTGAATCAATCCAACGTAGATTTGTCAAGTATCTTCAATTTAAATGCAAAGAATACGACAAAGATAACGAGGCCAGATGCAGGCGACAACACCTCCTACCACTTCGCGAAAGACGGAAATTAGCCGATATTATATTATTAACGAAAATAGCGCAATATCACATTGATGCCCCAGAATTACTCTCAAACATAAACCTTAACGTCCCCAGAATCTCCGCAAGACATACTAAATGGCTGAACATCCCCTTTAGTGCGACCAAATGCAGACAAAATTCATTCTTTGTAAGAGCATCTAACTTCGTAAAAAACCTGGAAGACTTCCCGGAATTCGATTTATTTAACTCTTCTACGAACTCGGTTGAATTGCGCATATGCGGGAACTGGTTTGGTGTGGATCTCTGACTGTCTCATCCCTGACTGTCTCCTGGTTAACAATTTTCAGCATTACTTAAAGCCTACCTACTACCTTCTTACCAATCTCCTAACATAATTAAGTGTACATATTGAAACCATATGCGAAAACTGTTGTGCGAAATCAGTAATAATACCGACATAAACACTGTACGTTTTCCTAATAAAATAAAATAAAATAAAATAAATAAATAAATATCTTTGGTTCAGCAAAGCCAATGCATGGAAAAAAAACTAAAGCTAAAAAATATGCAACAATCAAAGCGTGCAATTTTGATTTTCCATAAATATGGTATGTTCTGTGTTACAATTTGCTGTATAGAATTGTCAATACATATGATTCACTGATATATCTTCTCAACTATTCTGTGTGAAAGTGTGGATACAGAAAGATTGTGTTTGTATTTTTGGCAAAGTGCGGGCTGCGCGCCTGTGGACGGACCCTTATTGTGTTGGTAACATGTGATTTTATAATTTGAAATCCTGTTTCGTTCTAAATATTTCTGTTGTAATTTTGTAAAATTATTTTTGTTCTGTCAAACTTAATGTGCGACATGAAACTTCAAGTGTGACTTGATGACTTCTCGCAAAAAGGGTATTTTTGACTTTTCTTTTACTAATTTCCACCAGATCCATATGTCTTGGTTGTACTATACTTTCGTCGTAGCCTTTGTCATTGTTAAGTGGAATATTTTCGAATAGATTATAAATATGTATCAGAGGCCTTCAATGAAGGTAAGAAAAAAAAACATTTACAAAAAATGGAGTACCAATGGGAATTGATCCCTTTATCTCAATATTAGATGAAATGTATTTTACCTACTTGATCGAGGGGTAAGTTTTCTTCGTTTATTATCAATCTTAGGTTTGACCGAGATTTCATGTGAATTTTTTTCACGATTTCAGGCAGCACATGGCGCGGAAATGAATTGCACAAGACCAGACACAAAGAAAGTAAGATTTTTATACAATAAAAACAAATTATTTGTAATAAATAATATTTTACAGGTAGAATAAGGATATTAAAATTTTAAAAGATAGTAATTTCTGCATTTTATGTTACACTTATATTTTTAAACATAGTTATTTCTGCATGTTACACCAACATTTTTAAAGATAGTAATTTCTGCATATTAAACCAACATTTTTAAATAAAGTAATTTCTACATGTTACTCCAACATTTTTAGAGAAAGTAATTTCCGCATATTACACCAACGTTTTTAAAGATACTAATTTCTGCATATTACACCAACATTTTTAAAGATAGTTATTTCTGCATGTATACCAACATTTTTAAAGACAGTAATTTCTGCATATTACCCCAACATTTTTAAAGATAGTAAATTCTGCATATTAAACGAACCGGCAACAGCAAAAACTCGATCATAATATCCCGCTCCAGTTTAGAACATCTAAATTATTAGTTAAAGGACCTTAAATCGATCTTAAAGTTCTACTTCTCAATGGAGACTAATCACTTAATGCGGTATTTCGTCAACCAATGCGCACGAAAAACTGATAAATGATCACACGTTACTGGACCCGGTATGAATCTTGAATGGATTTTATGTCTAGCAGCCTCCCCTATCTCACCTGAAACGAAAAAATACTCTGTGAGAAAAATCTCTTATATTAAGCCCCGATTCGATTATCGCCAATTCTTGCGGCAAACAACAATGACTGTATTCCCTCATTCTCTTAATGAGTTGCCAAAGACTATCAAAACGAATTATTTGACACCGAGGACGAGGTAGACCGAGGTAATGATTAAAGATGCTAGTTTTAGATTTTATTCGAAAAAAAAAAACGAAAACAAAATGACAAACATAAGTGTTCGTATGGACGAGGGCGAGGATAATTTGTGAAGTTTAAAATTATAAAGGTTTATTAATAGTTAATAAATTAATGATGTCCTTAAATATGTAAACTCTTTATTTACACAACTATACAAACCATCACGCCATTTCAGTGGTAGGCAGAGAAGACAGAGTGACTCGACACACACATTTAGCCACTCCTATATTAATAAAACTTCTACGATTTCTGTGACTTTCTACGTTTCCTTTTATTAGATTATCATTCACTTGATCTAACAATTATTTCTTTGATCTTCCTCTCTCACGCCTTCTACTCCTATTGACGCTACCTAAGCGTAGTTCTGTTTTTTTTGGTCATTCTTTATTCATTCGTTCTAAAGCCCAAACCATATCAGCGTGCTCTACTTCATCTTACCTAACACTTTCATTCTGTTTAGTGCACATTCATCTGTAATCACTTAACTCCTTAAATCAGTCCTCTATGTATTAGCTTTATTTCTGTTTTAAATTACATTTTTATAATTTCAGAGTCTTGAGGAATGTCTTCCGATATTCGATCTAACGCTGTATGAAAAACGTACAAAGCACTGTCAATTAAATTCAAAGTCAAGGGTGAGATTTTTTTTTAAATTATGTTTACTTTACAAGTACCATATTGGTAACAGGATAAAGTAATAAATGTATTACAAGAGTGAGGTAAGTATTTATTTACCCATAAATATAATTTCGGATTGAAACCTTTCGCAAATCATCATGTGAAGAGCAATTTACTAAATACAGGTTCACGTGACATTATTATAGAGTATGAAGAAAATTGTTATATCTACTTATGACCAATAAAATATGAAATTTCTTGAATAAAATTTTAATTTCAGATGAATTTCAGTATTATCCAAAAAAACCGTCATAAGATTACTAAAAGAATATAAAAATTGATGCCTTAACTGTGGGAATTGTGTTGATGTGCTTTTTATTGAAAAAAAAAAGCATTCAAAACATTGGATCACAATAAATTTCTCATCACTAAACGAGAATGAACCACTAAAAACCTATTTAAAAACTTTTTTAAAAATACGACTGAAATTTCAGATTGTTAAAGGGATTACCAAGACGTGAAATATGGAGTGCCAACGGGATCTATAATGGGTCCATTATGTTATATAATAAGCAATGTCAGATGGTGTTTATATGAAAAGAGAACGGTTACAAATGTTTCTTTTATTCGTGTCAATTGCAATTTACTAAAGACAGTTTTACGTGACATTATTGTAAAATTATAGACAAATGCAGAGTCGCAGAAATACTGAAAACTTATTTTAAAACTTAAAGTTATAATTTAAGACTTTAAATGAGATTACAAGGACGTGAACTATGGAGGGCCTACGGGCTGTATAATGGACTCGTTGTGAGATACTAAATGGGACGAGTAATATGGAGTGCCAACGGGATCTATAATGGGTCTATAATGCTATGTAATAAACATTGTCAGATGGTGTTTATATGAAAAGAGAACAGTTACAAATGTTTTTTTTATTCGTGTCAATTGCAATTTACTAAAGACAGTTTTGCGTGACATTATTGTGAGGTTATAGACAAATGCAGTGTTGCAGAAATACTGAAAACTTATTTTAAAACTTAAAGTTATAATTTAAGATTTTAAAAGAGATTACAGAGGGCCTACGGGCTGTATAATGGACTCGTTGTGGGATACTAAATGGGACGAGTAATATGGAGTGCCAACGGGATCTATAATGGGTCTATAATGTTATGTAATAAACGTTGTCAGATGGTGTTTATATGAAAAGAGAACGGTTACAAATGTTTTTTTTATTCGTGTCAATTGCAATTTACTAAAGACAGTTTTACGTGACATTATTGTGAAGTTATAAACAAATGCAGTGTTGCAGAAATACTGAAAACTTATTTTAAAAGTTCAAGTTATAATTTTAGATTTTCAAAGAGATAACGGAGTGCCTACGGGTTATATAATGGACTCGGGATATAATAAGAGTTATCAGATGTCTGGGTATGAAAAGAGGATAGTTTTTACTAGGAGTATTTCTTTAAAAAAAGATATCACTTGAAAGCAGATAAGATTTGTGTTATTAAGTGGTTTTCTAACATAACTTAACATTAACTGTTGGGTGTTAACATAAATTGTGTCCGTTTTTTTTTTCAAATGAAGAGGACAAGACGACACAATAAAAAAATTACAACAAATTAGTTAATAATGTATTCTTCTTCATTATTTACAACTTCTTGCCAACGTTCTACAAGTTTTTCAATACCTGTGCGATAAAAAACCATCCAGTCTTGACTCGAGGAATTCATCGAACCATGTCCGCAATTCGACGTCATTATTGAAGGAAATGCTGTGCTAATTTTTCAAAAGTGACCTGAAAAGGTGGAAATCCTACGCTGCTGCAGCAAAACTTCCAAACTAAGCGTTTGAATTACATTTTTCGTAATGTTGGCGATACGAGGGCGGGCGTTTTCGTGTTGCAGAATAACGCCATTTTGCTGATCCGGCCATTTTGTGAAATCGCAGTGTTGAGCCACTGCATTTGAAAAATGTATAGCTCCGCGTTGACTGTCTAATTGCATTCAAGTATCTCGTAGTGGATGACGCCTTGCCAATCCCAACTTTGGTTCGCTCTGGGCGTTGCTTGTTGACCATAACTCACCTATTCTTTCCGTTTCTTCATATTCACATAAAGACACCATTTTTCATCACCAGTAATGATGCGGTAAAGGAACATTTGCTTGTGGACATGCGTAGCTCGATGACGCGCGAGCAAACCAGCAGAAATTGTCGAATATGGATTTTTGTTGTTTTCACTCAAAACATGTGGAACCCAAGTGCCGAAATTCTGGACTTTTCCCATTGATTTAAGATAACGATATACAGCCATGTGACAACAATTCATCTGCTTTGACAATTCCATAGTAGTTTGAAGGGAATCTTCATGAATAATATGGTTTAAGTGGTCCTCATCGAAGTCTCCTGGTCGTCCGGAACGCTCCATGTCTTTCAGGCCAAAATTACCGTCTTTAAAACGCAACAAACCTTCGACGAGATGCCCTTTCAATCATAGCATCTTTACGGTACACTTTGCAAATATTGCAAACAGCTTTGGCAGCTTTATTTCCTCGATTGAACGCGAACAGAAGGAGGTGTCGAAAACACTCACTTTCGTCTACTTGACATTTCAGTTTGAAGGCTTGTAATTTAATAAAATAATATATGTAACGTAAAAGCAAACATAATATCTTGTAGAGCAAAAATTTTCTTTGGAATGACGTATAAGGTTTACCATTTTGTTTTACTTTTGGTGTTCATTTTTAAATTTGGAAAAAACACAATATATGTTAACACCTAATATATTAAAGGAATACGTGAAGGAGTATTCATACATTACAATAAAACATAATGAATATTTAAAAATCACTTATAAGATAAACAATAGGGTTTGATTGTGTATAATACATGTAGTGTTAACGTATCGCTACTTTAACCGATTATCCCACTAACGCCTCGCATTACTACACCCGATCGTCGAATCCCTGCAACATTGATAATAACACGATTTGCAGCTAACTTGGGGCTTATTAACCTTTTAGCTAGTATTGTTATACTGGGTGGCAATAGGTGTTAACTATTTATGTGTCCATAATATAAGCTATAAAACTCACAAAGAAATTTTCAATAATCGTAAAATTTCATAACGTACGGAAATAGAGGATAAAATACGACAATTTAATGAAAGTAAAGAATACACAAGTGGGACACCCCAAAAAGTGTTTCTATACTCTGAAAAAGCACGTCTGGTCACCCTTTACAGGTTTTGCAATTTTAAGTTACCGTCATGCAAGTCAATCAATGGATATGATTAATTTAATATAAGTTGGTTCGAATCCCGAGTTATAACGCCATTGAGGAGAGTTTGTTAATATATAAAATTCTCATTTGAAAAAAAAAATTGATTTTAATGTGAGTTATTTTTCAGTGCGATCATTTTACATGTACGTTTAAGGCGTTGAAGTTTTTAACCACTACCGAGCAATGGGATGCGGCTGAGATGAAGGCATTCACAATGATAGGGAAGTCAGCCGAGTGGACCAAAGCTGTAGACACCTCCGTCAAAACTTGTGTTACTAAGATTGGGCAAGATTTTGGCTGTGACGACGACATGCTCTTGTGCCTTATAATCAATTTGTTCAAGGTACATGTATAACAGCTTATATTTTGTTTAGTTTAGTATTGCAATAATTTCTTCGTGACAAGAAGTCATTCTTGACTTACATCCAGGGGTTTCGGGTTCAATTACCGATAGTACCCTAAAAAAAAAGGTGTCAGTCTTGTAAAAGAAATAATCATACGCGCCAAACTGTAGTTTTGCTAACAAGTTTAACCCTGAGAGCGCTACGAGAAAAAAATACAGTTGTCTATCTAGTGCTGAGATATATTTACGATTCGGACGTTCGTGATAAATATTAATTTTAAACAACAAAAAAACAAAAAACGAATATTTTTACAACATAAATAAATTTTAGAATATGTACCCTTGTATTCTAAATGAATGATATTCATTTAGAATACAAGGGTAGAACAAATTTCTTCCACTGCTATAGCAGTGCGCCGATCTCTCGGGGTTAACGGAGACAAGGATGTACGCTGAAAAATATCTGATGCTCTCACGGCCGGGCTCGCTCTCTATTGGTGGGGGTGTATCTCGACTGGGGGATGTCATGAGGTGAGCCTAGATATTTTGATAGCTTCTCTTTTTAACACATTTCCTTCGCTACTATCTTGAAATATACTCGTATATTTAATTTCAGGATATGTACCAGGAGTCCGTTGTTCGGCCTTGTTCTTCAGCAATTTGTTTCAGGATAATTATAATATTTCCGTCTATCCTCACCCTTAACATTTTGACTTTTTGTTAGCCGCTTCTTTGTTATTATTTATTTATTTATTTTATTTATTTATTTATTTAATGAACGACACAACAGTGTCTTTATATACAAATGAACATGTGACAGGTTATACAAGTACTTAAAATTATTGACAAATGATACAACTTTATCTTAAACTAACATGAAGATACAAAAAGCAGTAGAATAAATTACAGTCATCGTTTTAAAATTATTTAATAACCTTTGAGAATTTTGTGGGAATTTTATGGATATATATTGAGATATAGAAAACACATGGCCTCATTAGTGGAACGAGATGCAAGTTGCTTTGCAGAATTAAAAGCTTCACACATGTTGATGCAGGGTTACTCAACTCCAGAGGCAAAATATTGTCCTTAATATTTGGTTTGTATTACGTTATTTATATTAATAAAAGAGAGCACAAAGTTAGTAGCTATTTCTAAATATTGTTGTAATATTCTGGCGAATACTATATATACTTATATTAAAAATATCTAAATTGTTGCAAAACTCGTTTCCAAGTCTTTGCATACGAATTATAGAGGAGTTGATTTTATAGTTAGTATAACAATTTTCGGTATAAAAGGGATTGAGCTGTCTTGTGGATCTAGTGGGGATACGAAATGAAATACTTGCGAGTAAGTGAGGTGCATCAATCACTGAGTGAATGATTTTGTATAACAGTACTATATCGGCTGTTTTTAGCAGTACTATATCGATTATTTTGATATATATGTACATACTATTTTGCGTTTAATAAATCTATATATATATATATATATATATATATATATATATATATATATATATATATATATATATATATATATATATATATATATATATATATATATATATATATTATTTATTTAATGACAAACTGCGAGTTCTGTGCCTACTTAATCTAAAGAATTGAGAATCCGAAGGTTCCCTTACTGGGACCGAAGACAATAATATATCCCAGCCACACTTTTCAACATGCTCGAAACATTAATTCAGATACTATAATAGGGACCATATAAAAAATATCTTTAATATTTAGAAGTCTATAATCAGGCTAAGTTCGTCATAACATATGTGACGAACTTAGTATCCATAGTTTCAAGACTCGCTGGATACATTAAGATAATTTCTTAGCAATTGAACAGGCAACCCAGTTCAGATATCTTGGCAGTGAACTGCTCAGCTCTCATGACCTCCCCAGAGAAGTAAGGCCTCAGGTAGACAAAGCTGCAGTTGTGGCAGGCTGCCTGAGAGATGTCATATGGAGGAATAAAGATATGAGAATGGATAGCAAGGTACGCATTTATAAGACCTGTGTGCAACTTATCCTCACATATGGCATCGAATCGAGGTCGGACACTGTCAGGACAAAAAGTATACTAAGAACAACGGAAATGAGAACTCTGCGCGCTATTGCAGGGAAGACTTTGCGCGATCGTGTAAGGAACACCACAATCCGAGAGGTCTGTGAGGTCCAAGATGTGGTCAGATGGGGACAACAGCGTCGACGATACTGGTACCTACATGTACAGAGAATGAATTCCACAAGAATTCCATACATAGCTCTGCATGGGGTGCCGGATAGACGGCGTCCGCCAAGGAGACCCCCGAAACGATGGAGAGATAGCTGGAGCTCAGCATCACAGGAGGACGACAATCCTGCAGTAACAGACTCTTGAGAGTCTGCAGAAAGTTTTAGAAGAAGAATTTCTTAGTCATGACCAAGCCACATACTTACAAGGAAAGAAAAATCGTAATTTCAATAACTCATACTTTAACATTTAAGTTATAACGAGATATTCACATCTGATGAATAACTTCTCATCAGTTTTCTCTTGAGGCAACTTTAAATTTCCCTATATTGGTAATACGAGATAGTCACATGACCATAACATAAACCATCTAAGATGTATTTTATACGACGAAAGTGTAATACAATAATACAAAATATACGATTATATGTATTGGGTGTTAACATAATTTGTGTCCGTTTTTTTCCAAATTTAAAAAGGAGCACCAAAAGTATAACAAAATGGTAAAGGTTATACTTTATTCGAAAGAAAATTTTCTCCTCTACAAGATATTGTATTTGCTTTTACGTAACCTATATTATTTTATTTGATTACAAGCCTTCAAAATGGAATGTCAAGTAGACGAAAGTGACCATTTTCGACACCTCCAATTGTTAACACCTATTGCCACCCAGTATAAAAATACTAGCTAAAAGGTTAATAAGCCCCAAGTTAGCTGTAAATCGTGTTATTATCAATGTTGCAGGGATTCGTCGATCGGGTTAAGTGATGCGAGGCGTTAGTGGGATAATCGGTTAAAGTAGCGATACGTTAACTCCACATGTATTATACACAATCAAACCCTAATGTTTATCTTACAAGTGATTTTTAAATATTCATTATGTTTTATTGTAATTTATTGGGTGATAGCATAGGTTTTGTCCGTTTTTTTTTTCCAAATTTAAAAATGAACACCAAAAGTAAAACAAAATGGTAAAGGTAATACGTCATTCGAAAGAAAATTTTCTTCTCTACAAGATATTGTATTTGCTTTTACGTTACATATATTATTTTATTTGACTACAAGCCTTCAAAATGGAATGGCAAGAAGACGAAAGTGACCATTTTCGACACCTCCTTCTGTTCGCGTTCAATCGAATGAATAAAGCTGGTAAAGCTGCTTGCGATATTTGCAAAGTGTATGGTGAAGATGCTATGAATGAAATGACAGCTAGTCGATGGTTTTTCCTTCAATAATGACGTTGAATTGCGGACATGGTTGGACGAGTTCCTCGAGTCAAGATCGGATGGTTTTTATCGCACAGGCATTGAAAATCTTATAGAACGTTGGCAAGAAGTTGTAAATAATGAAAGAGAATACATTATTGACTAATTCGTTGTAAAATAATGAATGGAAATACATTATTGAATAATTTGTTATATTTTTTTTGTTGCGTCCTCTTGTTCTCTTATGTTAACACCCAATACAATTTTGTGATGACATTTCAGAATAGTCCTGATTCTGCCTGGACGGATGATCCAGAGTGTGAGAAAATGAAGAAACTTCGAGGATGTGACAACTTCACTTAGGAGAAAATCAATGAATCTATATAATTTTTCAACCCCAATAAAAGAATACATATTAACTTGTTTTAGATTAAAATAAACGATTGTATAAAAACCTTTTTTTTCTTAAAATATCTAACGCTTATACCGTCGGTTATCATTTCAAAAGATGCAATTCAATATTTTAATTCAATTAAAATCTGAATAAATATGTGTACTATATTACCACGTACACCTGATCTGGGAACATTTATTCTTAAAACCATAAAAATATATAATTTATTTTTCTATCATCTATTTATTTTATGTGGTTTTCTTTTCTCTCCTTATTCTACATGTGCAAAGGTGTGGACTAAAAAACATCTGGCGTCTCCGTGGCTGGGTTCGCCTTATATTGGTGGGGTGTATCTTGGCCAGGGGGGGTGTTATTAGATGAGCCCACACTTTTTAATAGCCTCTGTCTTTAATGTATTCTCTGCAATTTATGTGTTCTTGAAGTATATTTAAATGTATTATGTATCATACATACTATGTTGCTATCAATAAGCTTTTATTTACATTTAATATGTGCAAATTGTGGAACTTCAGCAAGTGCATAGTGTTTACAGATCAAACATAAAGTTTCGATGGCAAGGAGATCAAAGTTCCATGATGATCGACAGTTTAAAAATGCTGCAACCTTTTTGTTAGGCTGAGGTTTTTTTTCCATATAGTAGCGCTTTTTGCTTAATGGTGCTTTAAGAAACACGAAAAGCTATAAAATAACATTAATTCTTACGTAGAATCTGTCTGGAGATGAACCCTTACGAAATCAACCCTTGGGTACCCGCTTGCTTAGTGTGAATACTTACTGTTAAGCCACGGTCATCGACAATCATTAAAGTTAAGCTTTATAAAATTTATAAGTTTACAAATAAATTGAATATTGAACCATAAATTTCTTTGTTATTCCACTGATTGCATTTATCCCTTATACATGTGTTTCCATCTTATATCTCGAGGCTCTCTTCAGGTAGTATGGTAGTAGAAACACGTGTACGGGGGGGGGGGTTTATTTTATATCATAAGTAGCATAAAAAAAGCAAATTTTATTGAAAATTCCAATATAGAGTTTATTATAGTTATAGCTGAAATTTTAATGACTTACAAATAATTGTTCAGAGATTGAAAAACAGAGAGTTGAGTACCTTGCTTTAGTTATAAGATTATAAAGGACAAGCTAGAGCGATGAAAATACATGATTGTTAAAAAGCACAATCAGCTTTATAACACCATTCAAAATATGGAATTTTTTTTCTATCATAGACATCGTCTACGCAATTTTGTACGAAATATCGGACCTTCGCACAATCTTCACTCTTTTCCCAGGCAGAAGAGGGGCAATTCTGAAATTATAAGAAAGTTTTATTTATTACACTTTTTGTTGGAAGTAATAATGTGATGTTCATAACGTAATAATGTGTTGTTCGGAAAGTAATAGTGCGTTGTTCGGAAAGTTATAATGTGTTGTTCGGAAAGTAATAATGTGTTGTTCAAAAAGTAATAATGTTTTGTTCGGAAAGAAAATAACGCTTTGTTCGGAAAATAATAATGTGTTGCTCGGAAAGTAATACTGTTTTGTTCGGAAAGTAATAATGTTTTGTTCGGAAAGTAATAATGTGTTGCACGAAAAGTAATACTGTTTTGTTCGGAAAGTAATAATGTTTTGTTCGGAAAGTAATAATGTGTTGCACGAAAAGTAATAATGTTTTGTTCGGAAAGTTATAATATGTTGTTCGGAAAGTAATAATGTTTTCTTCGGAAAGTAATAATGTGTTGCTCGGAATGTAATAATGTTTTGTTCGGAAAGTAATAATGTTTTGTTCGGAAAATAATAATGTGTTGCACGAAAAGTAATAATGTTTTGCTCGGAAAGTAATAATGTGTAGCTCGGAAAGTAATAATGTTTTGTTCGGAAAGTTATAACGTGTTGCTCGGAAAATAATGTGTTGTTCATAAAGTAATAATGTGTAGTTCGGAAAGTAATAATGCGTTGGTCGGAAAGAAATTTCGTAGTTCTCGGATAGATGACGTTAAGACAAAATTTTCGTTGCTAGCTACGTGACAAATGTGCTGAGTGTAATTATTATTTAACGTAATTGTTAAGCGCATTTTTAAAGCGATTATTAAACCAAATTGCTTGAGTGATTTTTAGGCGTAATTTTGAAGAGCGAACAAAATAAATGATTTTTTTTATGCTTGGTGCTTTTTTACTATCGCTAAAAAAATAAACGACTGTGATTCAAAAAAATCCGTTATGGAGAGATGAAACTCGAACATGAGGCCGGCTCTGTGAGGTCTATAACTATTGATGACGACCAAATCAAGGCTTTGATCGATCTGAAGAAGATTTATATGACACAAGAGTTTACTGAGATTCTGGAAACATCGTAAACCAACGTTCATAAATATTGCAATCGAATTAGATCTAAATATACGAAATTCCTTTCCTTACAATCCAATTCATAGGTTAATAACTAGACGGTAATCTGTTCCAACCAACCAGACAAGTGTAAAATAAATTCGTGTCAGTTTTGTAGTCAAGAGTTTCAACGTTACTTCCAAGTTTCAACGGTGTAAGAAAGAAAAAAAATCTTAGTAAAGTAAAACAAAATACTTACGGCGTCTCAATAGCTAGACGTGTGGGAAACAGTCAGCATGCTGCGAACATGCATCAGCGTTACTATACTTGAGAAACTGTAGCATGGTCCGTGTGTCCACAAATTTGCCCCTATATAACCTTGTAACGACGTTCAGTAATTTTAATTATTTTATCAACTTTAATATAATATAAGCCTCGATTCTAATAAATAGCAATTTGCTAAGGTAAATACATTACGTAAAACTAACAATAATGACAAATTAATACATCTTGTTACAAATTAGCAAAAATGTGGCAGTTTGTTAAAATCAAATATTATTTGGTGAAGTTTGTCAAAAGTCACTACGTTAGTCTGCATTGGATAGGGATGGGGTTATACGATAATTGAATTTCGATTATTTTAAACCTAAAATTAAATGTTCATAATTAGTATTAATTCATAGTGGATCTTGGCCTATTTAAAGATATATACAAATCATACAATACATTAGAAAGTCAGTATAATGAAAATTAGGAATTAAATCGCCAGTTTAGAGAAAAAACAATTATTTTATTTATAAAAAAAACAATTCGATTTGTATAAAAAACCGATTTTACCCCACCCCTTTGAGACATGACATTTCAAATGTCACAGGGACCATCCTACATTTTCTCAAGTATAGGCGACTAAGCAAGGTTCACATGTTTGTAACGTCTGCGGAAGGGAGTGCGCATCTGGGATTGGGTTGTTTTGTTGTCTCACAGAAGATCATCGCATGATCGACGTGGAGGAACAGCTCAAGATTGACGTTGGATGGAAGGGTGAGGTACGAGTAATCCTCGACTACTTGGCCCAGTAACGACGATGCTGCAGACAACAATGCTACCTTCTATTGAGCTCGTCATGGGTCATGGACATTAATTCATTCATAATACTAATAAGTTGCATTTTAAGGCAAGTGTTTTATCATCAAATGTAAATAAATTAAAATTTCAATACCTTCATCATTTGAAAGAGATAACACCTGAACATCGATATTTCAGAACACGGTTTACTCAGGTTAATGGACATGCAAGTCTTCACAGTGTTATCCACAGCATCGGCCCACGCATCTGACTTATCTCTCATGGCGTACCTTCTCATCTCTGCAGCATCCAATTTCCCATCTGATGTCAACAGTTTTAAAGTTTTTGCTAAACAATTTATACGATCGCACTAAAAACAAACTTGAATTATACTAAGTAACTTTGTAACGTTCGAACGTGGGGTACTTACTTACAAAATGGGGTACTTAAAATACCTTAATAAGTACGAGATGGCGCAAAATCAATCCGCATTCTTTCCCATTAGATATTCGTATGTTGCTCATTGAATCACTTGTAGTTCCTTTACATATGAATCTATGTAAATATTAAACAACCAGGGAGACACAACACATCTTTGCTTTACCCCTTTTGATATATGAAACTACTTATGCAAGGCACCGTTTACTCTAATAAATGCGCTTTTGGCTTATAACGACATAATACTATAATTCACATTCGACACCATATTCATTCAATATTTTCTAATATTACAAGTCTAAAGTTAAATATTTAATATGGAGCAATACACCATAACGTGCTAAAATTGTAACAATGTACCTTAGAAACAATCAATCAATTATTCGAACTCAAAGAGAACATAGGTCAATTTTTAACTTAGCCACAACTCATACAATTTGTTTGTTTCAAAGTTTGTTTCAAAATTTTGAGCGACAATTACATCAAAATCTCTACATTCAATTCCAGTGACGGTTTGTCCTAGTCATTAAAGCTGACGAAGGATATTTTTTCGAAAATTATCCAAGTGCTGATGTGACTGTCAATGATGATTGATACAGAGCAATAATCCAAAAAAAAATGATGTCTCAACTTCAAGAAAGGGCCACTATTTTTTTTAACAGGAACTACCGCTCATGCAGCCAGCCCCACAATGCAACTATTAAAGCAACAGTTTCCAAATCGATTATCATATAGTATATCCAAAAATGGCAATTTCGGATGTCCCCGTGATCACTTGATTTGACTGCAAAAGATTTTTCGGACTACCTTAACACTTGCCACCCTGTGATGGATAGCGAGTGACCAGGACTTATATTTTATTTGATTATTTGACGTTTTAATACGAGTACATGATAAAATGATTTTTATAGCTGATTACACAAAATAACCAAGCAGATTTTGCATAATTTTAATTTAAAATATACATTTTTCACTAGACGCTTAGCGTCCAGCACCGTGGCTGGCGGATTTTTTTTAGCACAGTAAGGCAAGTGCTAAAGAAAAAGAAGAAGCATACGCCAACAATACAACAGCTCAAGACTTAAAATTATGAAGAAATGGCCGCGATAAGCCAAGAAACATCGGATACGATTATGAAAAATATCTTTACAAGAGCATTTTCTTATAGGCAAGAAAGAGGTCACTTAACCAATTTCATGTTCCACATGTAATATTCACAACAATATTTTAAAATAGCCACTAACTTTTTGCTCTCCTTTATTAACCCTTCCCTTACGGTGATAAAATTGAAACGCGCGCTCCGGTGTTGGGTAGTGAGTACGCGATCAAAAATTAGTGATTTTAAATCGGAAAAATAAGAACATTCATAGATAATCCCCTTAATTAATTATAATTGAAGTTAAAAATTATAATAATTGAGATTAATTTGCTGAAAACATTAAAAAACCATCTGGCAACGCTCACGGAACGGGCGTAGATCTAGTCTCGTTGCCAGCTCAACAGCTACTGCGGCGTGGCAGGGTTGGTGGCTAGCTCGGGCGTGGCTTACACTTGCGAGGTTGAGACAATTGAGCTCCTCGCTATTCAGTGACGTATGCAAAAGTGCGATGCGAATATAGTGTTGCGCTTCCCGCATACTCTTCACCTATCGTCAAGACCCAAGATCGAGGCACTCACAGCGTTTAAATGCGAATTTGTTTCCGATATTCACGAAATACTTACGATGTAGTCGATAAATTCTGATTATTATTAATATTATTTTTTAAATCAACTCGTAAATATATTATGGAGAAATACCTTAAATCTTAACCTTGTATTTATTATATTTATAGAGATATTGATGGTTATTAGAAGCAACGTGTAGAAGATACCCAACACAGGGAAGGAAAGGTTAATATAAATAACCTAGTATAAACAAAACATTAAGGACAATACTTTGCCTCTGGAGTTGAGTAACCCTGTATCAACATGTGGAAGGTTTCGATTCTGCAAAGCAACTTGCATTTCGTGCTACAAGAGAGCCCATGTATTTCTTAAATCTCAAGATCTATCCATAAAATTCTCGAAAAATCCAATTATTCTTGTTCTATGTAAGCGTCGTTCCACTAATAACAATTTTAAGTTCTTTACCACTATAAAATATGTGTTCCACAATTACGTATGTTTAATTTGCTAAATTAGGTAATATTTTGTAATATATAATACATACATATATTGAACTTAAATATACATATAATTATTAAATAATTTTAAAACAATGACTGTAATTAATTATTACTACTGGTTTTTGTATCTTCATGTTAGTTTAAGATAAAGTTTTGTATTATTTGTCAATAATTTTAAGTACTTGTATAACCTGTCACATGTTTATCTGTATATAAAAGACTTTTTTTTTTTATTAAATAAAGTAATATATTGTACAAACATTTGTCAAGGCTATACCTATATACACATTTATTACTTAACTAATATTATTTATATATTATAATTTATGAATTTACTTAATCTTATTTTCCTACGTGTCATTTTATTTTATTTATTCAATCTTAATATATGAGATCTTAGAAATAATTAACACCTACATACTACTTATAACTAGATAACAATTCTTACACTAATTATTCAGCAAAAACAAGTCCACTCGTTCAGGCTACTTGTATTCCATCACACTCACTCAGACCTTGGTCGTCCCAGCTAATACTGTAGGTGGACTAGTCAGGCAACAGATAATGCTTCGGGAGCTTGTGCTTATAACGGAAGGGTAGGTCGGATTTACTCTCGTAAGCCCGTATAAAACACACTGTTATAATATGTTGTGTAAAAGACACTGTTATACACTGTAGACACTGTTGTGTAAAAGACACGTGCCCGTATAAAAGACACTGTTATAAAAGACACTAAGTATAAAAGACACTGTTGTGTCGTAAAATTAAAATAAAAAAATAAAAAATATATTACCGTTCAAACATTATGACTATTTATTTTCAGAAGTCAGAAGAAAAACATATAGGAATATTTCTTTTCCACAACCATGTACTAGGTAAGTCCAGAAAGTAAGTGTACTGAATTTTTGTAGGTTACAATTTTTTTTATTTCAACAAAAAAATTACGTGGTTAACGTAGTATATATGTAAGCTATTTTTCGACATAATCGCCATTCCTCTCAATGCAGGTGGTGAAGCGGGGTATCAACTTTTTGATGCCTTCCTCGAAGTAGTTTCCCGCCAACCCCTCCGTCCACTTCTCCACCTCCTCTTTTACCTTGAAAACCTTTTTCAACCCATGTGCAGCTTCAGGGAGGCAAAAAGATAGTAATCTGAAGGTGCTAGGTCAGGGGAATGCGCGGGATGGTTCAGGACATCCCATTTAAACGAGGCGAGCAGTTCCTTCGTGGCGTTGGCCGTGTGTGGTCTGGCATTGTCGTGCAGCAGGCAGACTCCCTTTGTCAGCATGCCTCTCCTCTTGTTCTTAATCGCCCTCCGCATTTTTTTTAGGGTCTCACAGTATCTTGCAGAGTTGATGGTCTCCCCTTGAGGCATATATTCAATTAAAATTATGCCTTTGCAGTCCCAAAACCATTTCGTCAATTTCGTCAGTCACAATTGAAGGTCTTCCGCTCCTCTGATCATCATGCACAGACGTACGACCGTTTTTAAACTCGCGACACCACTTGTACACACTCGTACAATTCATAGCTTTATCACCATATACAGTTTTCACCTAATTATAAACTTCAACCGGAGGTTTTCCCTTCCAAACGAGATAACGGATGACGCCCCGTATTTCGCACTTGGCGGGAGATTGGATTAACATTTTTCACGAAACGTGTTGTCGCGTCAACACTTCTCAACGTACTGACCTCGAACCGGTCTCGTTGCGGAGGGGAAGGGTCAGGCTACACGGAAGTGTAGCCAACATGTCGAAAAATAAAATCCATCCGGTCTTGAGAGCCTCAGTACACTTACTTTCTGGATACGCCTCGTATTTTACTCAAAAATATAATCATATTCTTTGTATTGTAAAAAGCGTTTAAAAATAACCAAATTGGTAAAACACATTTTTTTATTATAGATCTCTGAACCCCATTAGAGTTATAGATTAAGATAAAAATTTTCCCAAGGGGGGCGTTGAAAAATTTGTTTTTAAAGAGGGGCGATAAATAAAAAATATTTAAAACTCTGATTGATACCGATACAACGAACCCCGTAGTGTCTCAGCCACTATTGTGCCAGTTATAGCCTTTACTTTGTCGTTCAATGTTTTCATTAATATACCACACATTTTCTTAACAAAATAAATGTTGAACAAAAATGTTTAAATATAATAATCAAATAAATTGACCTACTTTAAAATATCCCTTGCGTTCACAGTCCATTAAAATATTCCAAAAGTCAGAATAATCGTTCATGTTGCAACACTCCTCAGGTCTCTGAAAGTGTTACATATAATATTTAAATTTCTTAATTTCATCCCTTAATTTGTGGACGCATAAACGGTTTTTGCGTTCCTTTTTTCGCAATGTTCTTTTTTCAGCACAAAACAGAAAGATTGGAACTTTCAAGTTTTCCTTTTTTTGACCTAATAATGTACCTATATCTCCATATGCTCTTCAGAATATCCATGGTCAACCATGTGATAACACTTCTAGTTTTTATTTTCTCTTCACATTCGCCATGACTGGACATAAAAGAGCCAACATCTGTGTTATTTCTGTATTACCTATTTATTTGTAACAATAATTCATTGATTGTACTCATATCAATACTCGTATATGAGTGTGATTGTACTCATATCAATATATGGGTGTGATTGTACTCATATCAACATATGAGTATGATTGTACTCATATCAATATATGGGTAAGATTGTACTCATCAATATATGAGTGTGATTATACGCATATCAATATATCGGTAAGATTGTACTCAAATTAAAATATGAGTATGACTTTGTAGGAATACCTACCTAAATGAATGAATAAATAAATAATTGTCAAACACAATTATTTAAATTAATTATTGTCAGATAGTAAACATACAGGGGCAATGACCGATGAAGAATTCAATGATTGTTACACACTACGAACAACGACAATATTTACTATTTACAGCGTCTGCAAATTGGCTAGCCATCTCCAAATATAAATAATTAACCTACCGCCAGTCCATGCGTTAGAGCAAGGCAGATACATATCGCGAATGTATTTACTCATTGGTATAAATTACTCGGACGCCGAGAAATAAACATATTAGTATTGTCATTCATTCAGCTGTCAAGACTTGTATTATTTATTTACCCACGGTCCACTTATCGATTTACATCCGCATTCCTGAGCCTGTACTCATTGGCTACAAATCAAGATCATCATGACTTATAAAAATAAGCAATCCGCTATATTGATGATTCTGTACGAGAAGTAACGCAGAATCAACTAAAACGAAGATAACGATGTCGATATCAAAATCATCAGCACGTTCTAATAGAACACACGCTATACTGATAGCGACCATCGTTACAACTTTATTCATCAATATATATATGAGTTTGATTGTACTCGTATCAATATATGAGTATGATTGTACTCATATCAATATATGAGTATAATTTTACTCATATCAATATACCAATATGTACTCAGCGAATCCTTTGCCATTTTAATTTTAAATAGGCCTATTAATTAAATAATTTAAGGGAAAACCAGACTGGAAAGTTTCTTAAAGAATTGTGTACCAACAGTAATCGAACTTGCAGCCCTCGTATTAGAAGACATTTGTATTATTAGGTCACTTATAATGTTTATAATAACAAAACTTCAAATAAAATTAATAATGCGCCATTTTAGATAATGGACTCCTCAAATGGTTTCGGGTTTAAATCGGGTTTCAAACCCACTAACATTGACGTGTTAAAAATATTGCAAAATAAATATACATACCTTAAGTGTAATGATAGGAAAGTGGTGGCTGCGGCCATCAGATAAAATACTTCCCCATAACATAATTCGTTTAGAAAATAATATATTTGGTAACAAAACCCGCGAACGGAAGACGAACTACAAAGGAATCTGAATAGGTCTTCCGATATGTAAATCAACATTTTCGGCTTTAGGTGTAGTGTACCTATGTGCGTAGTATTAATTTATAATTATACATTTTGATAGGAAATCTCAAAAAGGGCATAATACAATACTTACTAATACAGCAACTATTGGTAAAGAACAATTCCCTTCTGTGCCTGTTGCTACCTGAAATCGAACGAAAAATATTTAAAACACTGATTTGTTTTATTATGATCTATAATATCAGTTCTATAATGTATAAGTCCTTGAACCTTAGTGTGAAAAGTCTTCACAAATACATGATGTGTGGTCGAATAGCAGAAACGATAAGATTTAAGTACATCTGCAGAAGAGATAGATTGTCGTTTGACCTAGATATTCCACATTAAGAGGAGCATGCCAAAAACAGAGCTTTGGATAATTGTTGTTGGAGAAGAGCACGTTGTTCAAGACTAGGCTTGGCTAACTTATCTGCAGATGAAGTCAATACAAAGCAATCAGGTCTATGAGATTCTGGGGGATTCTTTCATGTTTGAGGAGATGCGGATCTAAAGTTACACTCCACAGCTACACTCCAAGATGTGTGCTGAGTTGCTGAGAAATTCCATCGATTATCGTTGACGTAAGAAGAATACCACTATATTATGATTGTAAATGATAATCGTTGACGTAAGAAGAATAACACTTTATTTTGATTCCGAATGATTATCGTTGACGTAAGAAGAATAACACTATATTTTTATTGTAAATGATTATCGTTGACGTAAGAAGAATAACACTTTATTTTGATTGTAAATGATTATCGTTGACGTTAGAAGAATAACACTATATTTTTATTGTAAATAATTATCGTTGACGTAAGAAGAATAACACTATATTTTGATTGTAAATGATTATCGCTGACGTTAGAAGAATAACACTATATTTTTATTGTAAATGATTACCGTTGACGTAAGAAGAATAACACAACATTTTGATTGTAAATGATTATCGTTGAGGTAAGAAGAATAACACTATATTTTGGTTGTAAATGATTATCGTTGACGTAAGAAGAATACCACTATATTTTTATTGTAAATGATTCTCGTTGAAGTAAGAAGAAAAACACAATATTTCTATTATAAATGAATAATGTCGAATAAATAATTAGAACAGTCGTCTTAAAAAGTAAATATTTCAATAATAAATAAAATGAGCATTTGAATTAATTATGAATAAACTATATTAAATTTGGACGAGCGGAGCAAAACAAATCTATGATATTTTCCCTCTTAAATCAACAAAGGCCACAAATTTTTGATATCTTTTTTTTTCAAAAATGAACAAAACACAAACACATACAAATTGCACGGATATAAAAAAACATTGCATGTTTAAATCTTTAAAAGTTAAAAAAAAAATAAACACAATAAAACATTAAATTGTAATTTGTTTTTTCAAACACTGTTTATTCCACTTTTTGTAACGGTATAACCCAGACAAGTCTTGTTTATGCTCCCCTGGTGATGAAATGAAAGCCTTGAAACCGGTAGGGTTATACCTTTACAAAAAGTGGAATAAACAGTCTTTGATAAAACAAATTACAACGTCTTTTAACCTCCACAATGTTAATGCCTTAACTATTAATAATATATTAGTATAATAAAATATTATCAATTTGTGTATTGAACTTATATTAGATTACAACAAATAAGTTCATACAATGGAGCATCTAGTCAATAAGGCCTCGGCCACACAGGTAGGAGCCTTGCTTGATGGCTTGGTGCTTAGAGCTACACTGCGAGCTAGGCGACATATCCTAGCAAACCAACGCAAGGCATACTATCGCAATGGAAACACTGCACGCTTCGCGCCACGCTACATGACGATTAGTCACCTAGTGAGTCTCCTCGCGAACAGACGGGTTGGTTAATTTTAATGTGTCACCAAGTGATTTTGCAAGATGCCGGAAGTTTTAATAACAGCTGTGTATAAAAGGGAACCTTTGTGGAACCCATCGAGCAAATTATACAAAAATGTACCTGTAATAAAATCACTTTGGAATGAAGTTGCACAGGAAGTAAATAAAGATAAGTTAAGTTGTAATGAAATTGGTAAGTTTTGAGAGTGGCATCGTTTGTTGACTCAACCGCTCTCAAATATCAAATGAATTTGTGCGAAGCACTTTGGTGTGGCAAAGCATGAAGTTACCTAGTCTATTATTATTCACGTAGCACCTAGCGAAGCACTTTGGTATGGCCTTAACCTTAAATGGCTTCTTTATTTTTATACTCCGTTCAATAAAAGTTTCACCGATATACAGAACATGCCAAAAGTAAACGATTTATTAACTTAACAATTATTCACTTTCAAATTAAATAAACACATCTTTTGCCTCTTTTACATACAAAGACCTTCTCATATAACACTTACGGTTTGTCTAACTTTTTTCGTGTCATTGTTTTAAAATATCATTCTTTGGATTCAATCATACTTTCCATAGTATTTCTTAAACGCGTTTTCTACTATTTTTTTCATTGTAAATTTGTTTTGTTAGCCTTTATCCATTCATTCCTTCTACATGCTCAAACCATATCATTGTGCTTTTCTTCATCTTACTCAACACATCAACGTTAAGTCTACATTCATCCCCAATACTTAATTTCGTATTTTGTCATATATTTTCACTAAATTTATTTTGTTAATCTTTCTTCATTCATTCGTTCTATATGCCCGAATAATCTTAGAGCTTTTTATTCGTCTTACTTAACGTAACAACATTTAATTCAAATTCATCCCTTATACTTCATTTCGTATTCTGTCATACATTGTCCTTCCATGTATTCCTCTCAGTACACGCATTTCTACCGCATTTATTCGGGCCATTTTAGTATTTTTCTACGTCCACGTTTCATTCTCATACATAAAAGGTTGAACTAAATAAAATATTGTAGACACAAATTGATTATTTACCGATATTAATGCGGCGATCAACAGAATTTTGAAAAGCATGGTGATGCACCGCCGTTATCCGTACAATAATTCAACATATGAACACTTTTATGAACGGACACCAGTGATTTAATTTGATTTTCATAAATGGTCTGATAAATACTGTTTTTCCTATAATAATGATGTTTTACTTCATGCTTGGATAAATCACAAATATATTGCATTATATACCATCGTGCTATTTCCCTCTAGAAGCAGGCAGATAAATACTGTTTTTACTATAATAATGATGTAATACTTCATGCAAGGATATATCACAAATATATTGCAATATATTGCATTATATACCATCGTGCTATTTCCCTCTCAAGGCAGGCAGATAAATACAGTTTTTACTATAATAATGATGTAATACTTCATGCAAGGATATATCACAAATATATTGCATTATATACCATCGTGCTATTAGCATCTAGAGGCAGGCAGATAAATACTGGTTTAACTATAATAATTATGTAATACTTCATGCAAGGATATATCACAAATATATTGCAATATATTGCATTATATACCATCGTGCTATTTCCCTCTCAAGGCAGGCAAATAAATACTGTTTTTACTATAATAATGATGTAATACTTCATGCAAGGATATATCACAAATATATTGCAATATATTGCATTATATACCATCGTGCTATTTCCCTCTCAAGGCAGGCAGATAAATACTGTTTTTACTATATAATGATGTAATACTTCATGCAAGGATATATCACAAATATATTGCAATATATTGCATTATATACCATCGTGCTATTACCATCTAGAGGCAGGCAGATAAATACTGTTTTTACTATATAATGATGTAATACTTCATGCAAGGATATATCACAAATATATTGCAATATATTGCATTATATACCATCGTGCTATTACCATCTAGAGGCAGGCAGATAAATACTGTTTTTACTATAATAATGATGTAATACTTCATGCAAGGATATATAACAAATATATTGCAATATATTGCATTATATACCATCGTGCTATTTCCCTCTCGAGGCAGGCAGATAAATACTGTTTTTACTATAATAATGATGTTATACTTTATGTAAGGATATATCACAAATATATTGCAATATATTGCATTATATACCATCGTGCTATTTCCCTCTCGAGGCAGGCAGATAAATACTGTTTTTACTATAATAATGATGTAATACTTCATGCAAGGATATATCACAAATATATTGCAATATATTGCATTATATACCATCGTGCTATTTCCCTCTAGAGGCAGGCAGATAAATACTGTTTTACTATAATAATGATGTAATACTTCATGCAAGGATATATCACAAATATATTGCAATATATTGCATTATATACCATCGTGCTATTTCCCTCTCGAGGCAGGCAGATAAATACTGTTTTTACTATAATAATGATGTAATACTTCATGCAAGGATATATCACAAATATATTGCAATATATTGCATTACATACCATCGTGCTATTTCCCTCTCGAGGCAGGCAGATAAATACTGTTTTTACTATAATAATGATGTTATACTTTATGTAAGGATATATCACAAATATATTGCAATATATTGCATTATATACCATCGTGCTATTTCCCTCTCGAGGCAGGCAGATAAATACTGTTTTTACTATAATAATGATGTAATACTTCATGCAAGGATATATCACAAATATATTGCAATATATTGCATTATATACCATCGTGCTATTTCCCTCTCGAGGCAGGCAGATAAATACTGTTTTTACTATAATAATGATGTAATACTTCATGCAAGGATATATCACAAATATATTGCAATATATTGCATTATATACCATCGTGCTATTTCCCTCTCGAGGCAGGCAGATAAATACTGTTTTTACTATAATAATGATGTAATACTTCATGCAAGGATATATCACAAATATATTGCAATATATTGCATTACATACCATCGTGCTATTTTCCTCTCGAGGCAGGCAGATAAATACTGTTTTTACTATAATAATGATGTAATACTTCATGCAAGGATATATCACAAATATATTGCAATATATTGCATTATATACCATCGTGCTATTTCCCTCTCAAGGCAGGCAGATAAATACTGTTTTTACTATAATAATGATGTAATACTTCATGCAAGGATATATCACAAATATATTGCAATATATTGCATTATATACCATCGTCATATTACCCTCTAGAGGCAGGCAGATAAATACTGTTTTTACTATAATAATGATGTTATACTTTATGTAAGGATATATCACAAATATATTGCAATATATTGCATTATATACCATTGTGCTATTTCCCTCTAGAAGCAGGCAGATAAATACTGTTTTTACTATAATAATGATGTAATACTTCATGCAAGGATATATCACAAATATATTGCATTATATACCATCGTGCTATTAGCATCTAGAGGCAGGCAGATAAATACTGTTTTTACTATAATAATGATGTAATACTTCATGCAAGGATATATCACAAATATATTGCAATATATTGCATTATATACCATCGTGCTATTTCCCTCTCAAGGCAGGCAGATAAATACTGTTTTTACTATAATAATGATGTAATACTTCATGCAAGGATATATCACAAATATATTGCAATATATTGCATTATATACCATCGTGCTATTTCCCTCTCAAGGCAGGCAGATAAATACTGTTTTTACTATAATAATGATGTAATACTTCATGCAAGGATATATCACAAATATATTGCAATATATTGCATTATATACCATCGTCATATTACCCTCTAGAAGCAGGCAGATAAATACTGTTTTTACTATAATAATGATGTAATACTTCATGCAAGGATATATCACAAATATATTGCAATATATTGCATTATATACCATCCTGCTATTCCCCTCTCAAGGCAGGCAGATGGAACAGAACGCTATACATTCCTAACCCGACACATTCTTAACCTCTTCTACATCCTCCTCATACGATTTCTTCGATTTATCTGACTTTCTATTTTATCTTCTTTCAGAATATCATTCCCTTGATCTAACCATACTTTCCTTAGTCTTCCTCTCATACACTTACCACTCACAGCTGCACTGTATATCTGTATTGTTAGTATTTCGTCATTCATTTTTTCTACACGCCCAAACCATCTCAACGTACTCTTATTCATCTTACTCAACAATTTTTAATTTTTTTATTTATTTTACACATTACAAGAAATATACATAATTTGCGAAAAATCAACAGGTAATTTAATTTAGACACACAATTTTAATGGATCTGTGTTTGTTGCCTTTCATTTGTCGTATCCCCAGTAAACTAGGCGTTTGCCTGTATCTCACTGAGGACATTGCATGAAAAAATAAATCGACACTTCTTTCTGATTTTTGATTATATAAAACCCCGTTGCACATTCTCATCAACCTGACAAACAGTGACACTCAATTACATACGTATACATCAGTGGTCCGCAACCGGTGTGCCGTGGCACACTGGTGTGCCGTGAGCCGGATACAGGTGTGCCGCGGTCAAATTCAATGTATTTGACATTTTTCATTATGTATTTAATACACAATGACAAATTATTTTTTATAATATTGTCTATTTTTCAAAATGTAGTATAGAATAATTATTATAGATAAATAATTTTTCAATGGTCCCCCAGCGCATGGTGCCAACTGTGTACACACCATGGCCGCAACAAATTAGTCATAGACAAAGAAAAATGACCCTTATGCGCGTCAAATTTGTGTATCAATTTAATACCTATATATTTTAGCTTTTGGTGTGTCGCGGAATTCTAGGAAGAATTTTGGTGTGTCGTAGGTGAGAAAAGGTTGCGGAGCACTGGTATACATCACGCGAAATCAAACTCCTCACACTTCATCACTCCAGACAGACCAAAACATTCATCCCACAATATGCCGCACACAGTCATAAAGCAAAAAAAAATCATTGAAACAAAAATATAAATATAAAACAACAAAAATCACCACACTCAAGAGCTCACACAAACCTCTTCCACAAGTCATTCCTCTTGGGAGCCCAAGTACTCAAACTCCTGTCGCAATAACAACCACGCTCCGATCGACTGCCTTAATTGTTTTCCTCTCTTTACCTTTATTGAATTCGTCACCCCATTGTATGTCATGGGAGCTAAATAGGCATTCCGATTTTTGATTATATAAAATCCTCTAAAATTCTCACCAACCTGACAAACAGTGACACTCAATTACTCATGTATACATCACGCGAAATCAAACTCCTCACACTTCATCACTCCAGACAGACCAAAACATTCATCTCACAATATACCGCACATAATCATAAAAAAAACAATAAACCTTAAGTTCACATTCTTCCCTTATCACTTCATTCCGTATTCTGTCATACATTGTCACTTCCTATGCATTCTTCCCTTATCACTTAATTCCGTATTCTGTCATACATTGTCACTTCCTATACATTCTTCCCTTATCACTTCATCCCGTATTCTGTCATACATTGTCACTTCCTATACATTCTTCCCTTAACACTTCATTCCGTATTCTGTCGTACATTGTCACTTCCTATACATTCTTCCCTTATCACTTCATTCCGTATTCTGTCATACATTATCACTTCCTATATATTGTATTTCTAACACAAAATATCAGATTTTTTTTTATACCAATAATTGATAATCATAACTTGAAAAGTATTACAATTAAACTTGTTCACGCGTCATAAAAAATGATATAAAACAATGAATTCAGATATAAAGTTAACTTTATTTGATCATCTCACTTGACACCTCCCTCTTGCTAAACCTTACCTCAACTGGCCCTGTGATCACCAGCCCCTTCCGATTTTCACATTTTTTTCTTGCAACATGCTTAAGAGGGTAGTAAATTTAAAACAAAAATTATGCACAGTTTCTTGATAAAAACTTATGTCGTTATAGTGGGTACCAAAGTAATAAAAAATTTATTAGGTCCTTACAAATGAAATTGGCGTTTTGCCGTACTGGCCACTTTGATCTCAAATATCTTCTCTTTGGTTAGGAATTCCAAATTAAAATTTATACAGCTATTTACTCAAGTATTTGTGTTTCGAAAATTATAATTCATTTGTTTTTTCCTCAATTGTTTTTTTTCTTTGCGTCACTCAGTTTACAAAATGGAAAACTTGAAATATCGCGTTATTTACGAGTACGAGTTCCACCGTGGCACCAGTGCTGCAGAAACGGCTCGAAGGATTAATTATGTGTATGGCGACGGTGCCGCAAAAGAAAACACAGTGCGTTTTGGTTCCAACGTTTTCGTTCTGGAAATTTCGACCTGCGGAACAAGCCCCGTGGACGGCCGGAGACCAAAGTTGATAATGAAGAATTGAAGGCTATTGTGGAAGCGGATCCATCGCAAACCACGTCCGAGTTAGCTGCAGGCTGCGGTGTTAGTGATAAAACTGTTTTAATCCACTTGAAGCAAATTGGGAAGGTGAAAAAGCTTGAAAGGTGGGTACCTCACGAATTGAGTGAAGCAAATCAACAAACGCGCGTTGACTGCTGCATTGCATTACTCAACCGGCACAATAATGAAGGGATTTTGAATCGAATCATTACCTGTGATGAAAAGTGGATCCTGTATGATAATCGGAAGCGCTCATTGCAATGGCTGAACCCTGCCGAACCAGCCAAACCATGCCCCAAGCGAAAATTGACTCCAAAAAAGTTACTTGTGAGCGTTTGGTGGACTAGTGCTGGTGTCGTTCACTACAGCTTTCTTAAATCTGGCCAGACGATTACGGCAGATGTCTATTGTCAGCAACTGCAAACCATGATGGAAAAGCTAGCTGCTAAACAACCGAGGCTGGTTAATCGCTCTAGGCCACTGCTGCTTCATGATAACGCTAGACCACACACTGCACAACAGACGGCTACCAAATTAGAAGAGCTTCAATTGGAATGTCTAAGACATCTACCGTACTCTCCGGACCTTGCCCCAACAGATTACTATTTTTTTCGAAATTTGGATAACTTCTTGCAAGGGAAAAAATTCAACTCCGATGGGGCAGTCCAAACCGACTTCAAAGATTTTATTGATTCCCGTCCGAATGGTTTTTTTAGTAAAGGGATCGATGAACTACCTATGAGATGGCAAAAGTGCATAGATAGCAATGGTACATACTTTGATTAAATAAATATATTATATTAAAAAAAAATCAACTTTATGTTCCTCCCAAACAAAACGCCGATTTCATATGTAAGGACCTAATATTAAATCATAAAATGACGGATGTCTGAAAAAAAATTAACTTTTTTACAATTTTTTTTTCAAATATTTTAAATTTTTAAAAATAGTATGAAAAAATAGTTTTGAATTTTCAAATTTCTAGAGTGGAACACCCCCTTAAAGTTCAACTGATTTAATATGCAAAAAAAAAAATTTTTTTTTTCAAATTTCTAGTGTACTCGTAGAATACCTCCTTAAAGTTTAATTAGATTTTTTTCTACACATTCTCGAAATTATTTGTACCATCTTCAATTGTTAAATAATGAGAGATGTTGGTGCGTCGATGAACTATACAACTCGAATGTAAATTAAAAAAAACTGATTTTTAGTTGACATTAGCAAAGTCCTCACGATGACCTTATTTTTCTTTGTCTTTACTCATCATTAATTTTGATTCACATGGTTTGACGACCAGCTGTCAACTATACGTCAGCATTTCTCGTTTGACACCCGGACTTCAATTAATCCCGGCTGATGGATTTCAAGAGTGAAACAGCATCTCACTGAAATTGAGAGAGGCTAACTAACCTGTTAGGAGCCTTAAGCGAGTTTACTCGCTCTCTGTTGCCATGCCCGTGGGGCCGGTCATACAAAATTAGCGAGTTAAATCGCTCAACTTTATGCCTGTTTCTAGCCAATGTCTGGTACTAATTCAAATAATCTAAAATATGGAACATATAGAGTCATCTATTGAGACGATGAATAAATACTATAATATTACAGTTTACACATACTATCGAATTAACAGAGATGTACCTAAAAGCTTCGCATACTAGTCGACATGTGTCTCTAATACAGGGTTGTCAGTTTTGCGTTTTACTTATTTACCCGTTGAAATTTAAAATGATTTTATAGTTTCATTATTTATTGTACTTTCCGTGCGTTATTAAAATAATTAATATTTTCGTGTTACATATTATTTTAATTCTATCAAATGTTTTATTAATGTTTACTTCCGTATTTTATGTGACAAGCTGTGACAACCCTGACATTTTGTTAAAGTTTTAGTTGTGTTTTTCTGAGTGAATGGCGGCACAAACGACACATGTACATATTTGATCTTACAAATCTTCATAATATCCTTTGAATATGTGGCGGTCGCCCACTCGAATACTGTGGGCGTTCATACAAACTGTCAATGACCGATGAGATGACCTTCGCACTCCTCGACAATCTAAATAGGCAAGTCCGAAGTTCACCCGCCGGCCATTCAACCCATAGCCGAGCGGACCGCATTCCATACTAGAGAGAAAACGCACCACGGCTGTCTCGCCAGTTCCGTATTTGAATGATACCTACATACAACAATGAATCGTTTTGCATTCACAGAAACGAGACGTAGGCATATCGCGAGCGCATTCCCGCGCATATTCTAAAGAGATAAAAATACATACGTTACTAATAAAATTCCACTCACTCTTTCCGCATTGCGATCTAACGTGTTTTATTATTTATCAACAAATCATCATCATCTCTTCACTCTAGGATACATATCCTAAAAATATATAAGCAAAAAAGATAATTCTATTGGGTTTCATTTTTGCTAAAAAAATTCACGGCCCTCCGGAATCAGCCATAATAATACCTTCTGGCACTTAAAGGGCAAAGCTTCGGTGGTATGAATATGTGCAAAGTAAACCAGCTGAATATGTATTATATTGTATTTATGTATGACTGTATAACTCATTGCTGTCCCTTTAGGATTTTCTGATATAGAATAATTCTGATATAGGAAAAAGTATTAGATTGCTTCAGCTGATGCTATTTCTGAAGTCTTGAGAGTTAGACATTATTTTAGAAAAGAAAACAAAAGGTTTTAATACAAACTGGAAAACAATGCTTGCATTTGGAGCCCGGTGGGGGCGCAGAACTCACCCATGATGGAGAAAGTACAAAAAAATATCTACTATATCTCTATATGAGTGAGTTCGGTATCTATCCATGGCTTTATCCTACTCAGTTCCTGCTGGGTATGCTAATTCTTGAGCGTAAGAAGAGATCTGCGTCTCCTGGTATACGTTGTCAAACTCGTTCGAGGAGTTGTGAGCTGTCCAGCATTACTACAAAGATTAGCGTTAAATTTTGCTCTGACTGCTCCGGCAAGAACTGTTCTCAATAACATACGCAAGAACGGGTCTTCCAGCCCCTATGCCTGTTGGAAGGGCCTTAACTCTTCTGAACGGGACTGCTTCGGATATTGACATATTTTATATCACATTACCAAAAGCAAAAGTAAACTTTCTTCTAAGATTGAGCGCGTTAGAAAGCACTCAACAACGTGACTTTGAATATATGTGTACGAGTATATTTGTGTGTATACCATATATGTATGTATGCATATATTATTCAATGTTTTTTTTTTATTCTAACATATATAATTTTTCTTTATTTTTCTTGTTAACACTTCTTGTATTTTTCAAAGTAGGTAATTGGGCTAAGTTTGTTTTGAGAAAATAATTGGGCTAAGTTTGTTTTCAAATCAACCATTTAGTGATTCCATATCGCATTAATCGCATTTGCAATCAATAATGAGAAAAAAATCGATATGTAATTATATTATCAAAACGTTTGATTTTGATTTCCACAAAAAATGGGATTTTTGAATAAAAAATGGACATAATTTATAAACAACGTGTCGCCTTGATAGTAAATGTTATTTTGTGTTTTTTTTCTTGTATGCTATACATTAAATATTAACCATATTGAAGGCAGCAGTAACAAACAATTCTAATATAAAGGTTGAATCTCACTACTAGACTAACCAACGCTTTCAGTCTGTATTCAGTCCGCAAATAATTAAGTGAAATCTGATAAAAAATATTGTTCAAATGACGACTTGAAATTATTTTACTAAAAATAATTTAATTTGATGTGTTATGACACTCGTAATAACATCCAGTTAACCCTTCATTGGTTGCTATATTTATTTGTAGACACAAACAATATATATATTTTTAAATTTAAATAATTTTTACTCTTAAATTGTTATTACTAGGTTAGTCAAGAAGTTTTGAAAGCGGAAATGAAAATACATTTTGTGTGGGGGAAAATCACTTTTATTGCTCAGTATAGTCTCCCATAAGATCTTCCAACTTTGTTGTCCCATCACGGAAGTGACTTTCTGGAAGGCCTGCAAAATACTCCTCTACGACGGCTATAACCTCTTCGTTTGATGAAAAATGCTTTCCAGGAAGGAATTTTTTGAGGTGTGAGAACAGCCAGAAGTCAGAGGGAGCTAAATCTGGCGAATAGGGTGGATGCTGCAACAATTCGTACCCCAATTCACTGAAATCGCGATGGTTTTTTGAGCTGTGTGAGCAGGTGCATTGTCTTGATGAAAAATGATTTTTTTCTTCTGCAAACCGGGTCTTTTTTCACATTTTTTTTCATCCAACTGGCTTTTTCATCCAAATTGTTATTACTATATGTTTAAACTTGAGAATGTGTATGGTTTGATGATATATATTCTTAACACTTGCCTTTCTGTGCCAAAAAATCCGCCAGTCACTGTGTCGAACGCTAAGCGTCCAGTTAATAATGTATGTTTTAAATTAAAATTATGCGAAATCTGCTTGGTTAATTTTTGATATAAGCCATAAAAATCCGTTACTTAACACACACACTGGCTACCCAACATACACACGTTATCCAATACATACACGCACATACCGGTCGTCGGTTTAATTCAAAATAATTATTTCTGTTGATATTGGATCAATGTTTTTATTTCGTAATGACATAATTCAAATCATAGAGGTTTTGATGAGGAATACGTCAAGTATGAACACCCTGCAATCAGTATATTTGAAGAAATTAAACAAAATATAAGTCCTGGTCACTCGCTATCTATCACAGGGCGTCCATCACAAGTGTTAACTCTTGCCTGTAGAATTGAGGCGTGAACACTTAATAACGAAACAAAATGTAGGATATATTTGTTCCAAATGTAGCACTACTTGGGCGTAACTATTGTATAATAAAATAACAAAGAACTGCGTAAAACAGTGAAGGTTCGCATGTTGCTGAATCTCGTTTATTGCAGTGAACAGGATAAAGATAGGACTTCTTCTTCTTCAGTTTCAATCCTGAGGGTTGGTTAGCAGCAAAGCCTTGCATCTCCTCCTCCGCTCCGCTCGGTCTTCAGCGATCCTCTTGAGGTCTGTATAGGAGGTGCAATCCATATCGTGGCATATTTGCTCCAGATACTCCCGGCGAGGACGACCTCTGCCAATCGATCCCTCAATAATTTATTCCAGTATATTGTGCAGGTGATTTTCATGTCACATGATTTTCACGTAGTAATATATATATATTTCTTCTGATTTTAATTGAATAAAAATATTGGAAGGCATATTTTGAAATGATTACCTATGGTAAAGATGATATTTTAAGAAAGGAAAAAAAAAGGTTTTATACAATCGTTTTTTGGAATCCAAAACAAAGAAATATATATTTTTTATTAAAATCAAAATATAGATCGATCTAAAGCGGTCTAAAATATATAGATTCATTGATATTCCTCTAAAAGAAGTTGTCACATCCTCGAAGTTTCTTCATTTTCTCACACTCTGGATCATCCGTCCAGGCAGAATCAGGACTGTTCTGAAATGTCACCACAAAATTGTACAAATACTCGTATATTTTGTATTATTGTATTACACTTTCGTCGTAAAAAATACATATTAGATGGCTTATGTTATGGTCCTGTGACTACTATATCTCTTCTTACAAATATAGGGAAATTTAAAGTAGCCTCAAGGGAAAACTGATGAGAAGTTATTCATCAGATGTGAATATCTCGATATAACTTAAATGTTAAAATATGAGCTATTGAAATTACGATTTTTCTTTCCTTGTAAGTATATAGCTTGGTCATGCCTAAGAAATTATCTTAATGTATTCAGTGAGTCTTGAAACTATGGATACTAAGTTCGTCACATATGTTATGACGAACTTAGCCTGATGATAGACTTCTAAATATTTAAGATATTTTTCATATGGTGCATATCAATGCATCTGAATTAATGCTTCGATCATGTTGAAAAGCATGGCTGGGAGATATTATTGTCTTCGGTCCCAGTATGATAAACTTTGTGTTTTCAATTACCTGGATTGAGTAGGAACAGAACTCGCTGTTTGTCATTAAATAAATATATATAGGTGTATTAATAACAAAATAGTATGACCATATAAATCAAAGTAATAACAAAGAAGCGGCTAACAAAAAGTCAAAATTTTAAGGGTGAGGCTAGACATAAATATTATAATTATCCTGAAACAAATTCCCGAAGGACAAGGCTGAAAAACGGACTCATGGAAGGTATCCTGAAATATAATATATGTTTCAAGAAAGTAGCGAAGGAAATATGTTAAAAAGAGAAAAATATCTAGGCTCACCTCATAACACCCCCCACTCGAGATACAACCCCACCAATAGAGAGCGAGCCCGGCCGTGAGAGCATCAGATATTTTGCAGCGTACATCCTTGTCTCCGTTTAACTTGTTAGCAAAACTACAGTTTGGCGCGTATGATTATTTCTTTTACAAGACTGACACCTTTTTTTTTAGGGTACTATCGGTAATTGAACCCAAAACCCCTGGATGTAAATCAAGAATGACTTCTTGTCACGAAGAAGTTATTGCAATAATAAACTAAACAAAACATTAGCTGTTATACTCGTACCTTGAACAAATTGAACATAAGGCACAAGAACATGTCTTCGTCACCGCAAAAATCTTGCCCAATTTTAGTAACACAAGTTTTGACGGAGGTGTCTACAGCATTAGTCCACTCGGCTGACTTCCCTATCATTGTGAATGCCTTCATCTCAGCCGTATCCCATTGCTCGGTAGCGGTTAAATACTTTAACGCCTTATACGTACATGTAAAATGTTCGCACTGAAAAATAATTCACATTAAAATATTAAAATCAAAAAGAGCAAACTCTCCTCAATGGCGTTATAACTCGGGACTCGAACCGACTAATATTGAATTAATTATAACCATTGATTGATTTGCATGAGGGTAACTTAAAATTACAAAACCTGTATGGTGTGACCAGACTTGCTTTTTCAGAGTATAGGAACACTTTTTTGAGGTGTCCCACTTGTGTATTCTTTAATTTCTTTAAATTGTCGTATGTTATCCTCTTTTTCTGTACGTTATGAAATTTTACGATTATTGAAAATTTTGTTGTGAGTTTTATAGCTAATATTATGGACACAGAAATAGTTAACACCTATTGCCACCCAGTATAACAATACTAACTAAAAGGTAAATAAGCCCCAAGTTAGCTGTAAATCGTGTTTTTATCAATGTTGCAGGGATTCGTCGATCGGGTTTAGTGATGCGAGGCGTAAGTGGGATAATCGGTTAAAGTAGCGATACGTTAACTCTACATGTATTATACACAATCAAACCCTATTGTTTATCTTATAAGTGATTTTTAAATATTCATAATATTTTATTGTAATTTTTTGGGTGTTAACATAAGTTTTGTCCGTTTTTTTCCAAATTTAAAAACGAGCACCAAAAGTAAAACAAAATGGTAAAGGTTAAACGTCATTCGAAAGAAAATTTTCTGCTCTACAAGATATTGTGTTTGCTTTTACATTACATAAATATTAATTAAATTTAATTACAAGCCTTCAAAATGGAATGTCAAGTAGACGAAAGGGAGTATTTTCGACACCTCCTTCTGTTCGCGTTCAATCGAGGGAATAAAGCTGCCAAAGCTACTCGCAATATTTGCGAAGTTTACGGTGAAGATGTTTATAATGAAAGGACAGCTCGTCGATGGTTTTTGCGTTTCAATTACGGTAATTTTGGCCTGAAAGGCATGGAGCGTTCCGGACGACCAGTGGACTTCGATGAGGACCGCTTAAACCATATTATTCATAAAGATCCCCTTCAAACCACTGTAGAATTGGCAAAGCGGATGAATTGTAGTCACATGACTGTATTCCGCTATCTTGAATCAATGGTAAAAGTCCAGAAGTTCGGCGCTTGGGTTCCACATGTTTTGAGTGCTCGCGCGTCATTGAGCTACGCATGGCCACAAGGAAAGATCTATAATGACGTCGAATTGCGGACATGGTTCGACGAATTCCTCGAGTCAAGACTATAGGACAAGAATAATGAAGGAGAATACATTATTAACTAATTTGTTGTAATTTTTTTATTGTGTCGTCTTGTCCTCTTCATTTGAAAAAAAACGGACACAATTTATGTTAACACCCAACAGTTAATGTTAAGTTATGTTAGAAAAGCACTTCATAACACAAATCTTATCTGCTTTCAAGTGATATCTTTTTTTAAAGAAATACTCCTAGTGAAAACCATCCTCTTTTCATACCCAGACATGTAATAACTCTTATTATATCCCGAGTCCATTATAGAACCCGTAGGCACTCCGTTATCTCTTTGAAAATATAAAACTATAACTTGAAGTTTTAAAATAAGTTTTCAGTATTTCTGCGACTCTGCATTTGTCTATAACTTCACAATAATGTCACGTAAAACTATCTTTAGTAAATTTCAATTGACACGAATAAATGAAACATTTGTAACCGTTCTCTTTTCATATAAACACCATCTGACAATGCTTATTATATAACATTATGGCCCCATTATAGATCCCGTTGGCACTCCATATTTCACGTCTTGGTAATCCCTTTTACAATCTGAAATTCCAGTCGTATTTTCAAAAAAGTTTTTCAATAGGTTTTTAGTGGTTCATTTTGGTTTAGTGGTCAGAAATGTATTGTGATCCAATGTTTTGAATGCTTTTTTTTTTCAATAAAAAACACATCAACACAATTCCCACAGTTAAGGCATCAATTTTTGTATTATTTTGGTAATCTTATGACGGTTTTATTTTTTGGATAATACTGAAATTCAATACTGAAATTCATCTGAAATTTGAATTCTATCCAGGAAAGTTCATATTTTATTGGTCATAAGTAGATCCAACATTTTTTCTTTATACTCTCGAACAGTGTTCCTCAACCTTTTTATACCTGTGGACCAGTAAAAAAGGAAAAAAATTTCGCGGACCACTAATACTGAAATAAAAATGTTTTTTTTATTTAATATTTTTTTAATCTTATATTGTGACAGATGGACATACGAGTGTGTAACTATAATTAACAAATATACATAAAACAGTTAAACAATTTGAATTGTAACATTGTCTGATACAATTAAAATTTAACCAAAACAATGGGGTTTTTTCAACAAACTAATGCGAAACCTGCTGTTGCATCTTTGCTAATATATTGGATATTCTTGGCTGTAGTGCTGTCTCTGACATTATTTTACTTGTATGTACTGTTACTCTCACCATTCCATTCCAAAATGAAAACAATGATATATTATGAAATTCTTGGAAATATATTTAGGTAGGGTTTTGCATCCGAGTTCACTATCCAAGAGCAAATATTTCCGTTCTCCCTAAGTGTATCTGAGAAGATTTATGACTGTCCATTCTGAGAAAACCAGCGACCATCGTGTCGCATTATCATAACAATTATATTTATTTAACAATTACTAAAAATACAAGTCAACGTGCAAGCGAAAATATCCTATATTTAATATTTTTGCATGGCGAATTTCTTGAAATTTGACATGCTGTTCGCGGCCCGGTGAAAAGTCTCTGCGGCCCGGCACTGGGCCGCGGACCACCGGTTGGGGAACACTGCTCTAGAATATTGTCATGTAAACCTGTATTTAGTAAATTGCTATTCACATGATGATTTGCGAAAGGTTTCAATCCGAAATTATATTTATGGGTAAATAAATACTTACCTCACTCTTATAATACATTTATTACTTTATCCTGTTACCAATATGGAACTTACAAAGCAAACATAATTTTAAAAAAAATCTCACCCTTGACTTTGAATTTAATTGACAGTGCTTTGTACGTTTTTCATACAGCGTTAGATCGAATATCGGAAGACATTCCTCAAGACTCTGAAATTATAAAAATGTTATTTAAAACAGAAATAAAGATAATACATAAAGGACTGATTTAAGGATTTTAGTGATAAGAGATGAATATGCAATAAACCCTGATGTGTTAGGTAAGATGAAGTAGAGCAGTGTTCCCCAACCGGTGGTCCGCGGCCCGGTGCCGGGCCGCAGAGACTTTCCGCCGGGCCGCAAACAGTATGCCAAATTTCAAGAAATTCGTCATGCGAAAATATTAAATAAAGGATTTTCATCCATATCCTCAATAAAATCGAAACAAAGGAATAGAATGGACGTGAATGCAGTTCATGTCAGAGACAGCACTGCAGTTAAGAATATCCAATATACTATATTAGCAAAGATGTAACAGCAGGTTTCGCATTAGTTTGTTGCAAAAACCCCATGGATTTTGTTAAATTTTAATTGTATCAATGTTACAATTAAAATTGTTTAACTGTTAGATGTATATTTGTCAATTATAGTTACATATGTCCATCTGTCACAATATAAGATTTAAGAAATATTAAATAAAAAAAAACACTTTTATTTCAGTATTAGTGGTCCGCGAAAAAAAAATTTCCTTTTTTTACCGGTCCACAGGTTTCCTTTTTGGGGAACACTGAAGTAGAGCACGCTGATATGTTTTGGACTTTAGAACGATTGGAAAAAGAATGACAAAAAAACAGAAATACGCTTATGTAGCGTCAATAGGAGTAGAAGGCGTGAGAGAGGAAGATCAAAGAATGAATAGTTAGATCAAGTGAATGATAATCTGAAAGAAGGTAACGTAGAAGATCACAGAAATCGTAGAAGTTTTATTAATATAGGAGTGGCTAAATGTGTGTGTCGAGTCACTCTGTCTTCTCTGACTACCACGACAGGGAAATGGCGTGATGGTTTGTATGTTTGTGTAAATATAGAGTTAACATATTTAAGGACATTATTAATTTATTAACTATTAATAAGCCTTTATTATTTTAAACTTCACAAATTATCCTCGCCCTCGTTCATACGAACACTTATGTTTGTCATTTTGTTTTCGTTTTCTTCGATTAAAATCTCAAACTATATTCTTACATTATTACCTCGGTCTACCTCGTCCTCGGTGTCAAATAATTGGTTTTGATAGTCTTTGGCAACTCATTTAGAGAATGAGGGAATACAGCCATTGTGGCTCGCCGCAAGAATGGGCGACGATTGATTTGGGGCTTAATATAAGAGATTTTTCTTACAGAGTATTTTTTCCTTTCAGGTGAGATAGGAGAGGTTGCTAGACATAAAATCCATTCAAGATTCATACCACATCCAGTAACATGTGATTACTTATCTGTTTTTCGTTCGCTTTGGTTGACGAAATGCCGCATTTAGTGATTAATCTCCATTGAGAAGTATAAGATCGATTTAAGGTCCTTCAACTAATAAATTAGATGTTCTAAACTGGAGCGGGATATTATGATCAAGTTTTTGCTGTTGCCGGTTCGTTAAATGGTCTTTTGTTTGTGCAATATTCAGAAATTTTAGTATTTAAAAATGTTGGTGTAATATGCAGAAATTACTATATTTAAAAATGTTGGTGTAATATGCAGAATTTACTATCTTTAAAAATATTGGTGTAATATGCAGAAATTACTTTCTTTAAAAATGTTGGTGTAATATGCAGAAATTACTTACTTTAAAAATATTGGTGTAATATGCAGAAATTACTGTCTTTAAAAATGTTGGTGTATATGCAGAAATAACTATCTTTAAAAATATTGGTGTAATATGAAGATATTACTATCTTAAAAAATGTTGGTGTAATATGCAGAAAAAACTATCTCTAAAAATGTTGCAGTAACATGCAGAAATGAATATCTTAAAAAATGTTGGTTTAATATGCAGAAATTACTATCTTTAAAAATGTTAGTGTAACACGCAGAAATAACTATATTTAAAAATGTAAGTGTAACGTTAAATGCAGAAATTACTATCTTTTAAAATATTGGTGTAATATGCAGAAATTACTATATTTAAAAATGTTGGTGTAATATGCAGAATTTACTATCTTTAAAAATGTTGGTGTAATATGCAGAAATTACTTTCTTTAAAAATGTTGGTGTAATATGCAGAAATTACTGTCTTTAAAAATGTTGGTGTATATGCAGAAATTACTATCTTTAAAAATGTTGGTGTATATGCAGAAATTACTATCTTAAAAAATGTTGGTGTAATATGCAGAAATTACTATATTTAAAAATGTTGGTGTAATATGCAGAATTTACTATCTTTAAAAATGTTGGTGTAATATGCAGAAATTACTTTCTTTAAAAATGTTGGTGTAATATGCAGAAATTACTATCTTTAAAAATATTGGTGTAATATGCAGAAATTACTTTCTTTAAAAATGTTGGTGTAATATGCAGAATTTACTATCTTTAAAAATGTTGGTGTAATATGCAGAAATTACTTTCTTTAAAAATGTTGGTGTAATATGCAGAAATTACTGTCTTTAAAAATGTTGGTGTATATGCAGAAATTACTATCTTTAAAAATGTTGGTGTATATGCAGAAATTACTATCTTAAAAAATGTTGGTGTAATATGCAGAAATTACTATATTTAAAAATGTTGGTGTAATATGCAGAATTTACTATCTTTAAAAATGTTGGTGTAATATGCAGAAATTACTTTCTTTAAAAATGTTGGTGTAATATGCAGAAATCACTATCTTTATAAATATTGGTGTAATATGCAGAAATTACTTTCTTTAAAAATGTTGGTGTTATATGCAGAATTTACTATCTTTAAAAATGTTGGTGTAATATGCAGAAATTACTTTCTTTAAAAATGTTGGTGTAATATGCAGAAATTACTGTCTTTAAAAATGTTGGTTTATATGCAGAAATTACTATCTTTAAAAATGTTGGTGTATATGCAGAAATTACTATCTTAAAAAATGTTGGTGTAATATGCAGAAATTACTATATTTAAAAATGTTGGTGTAATATGCAGAATTAACTATCTTTAAAAATGTTGGTGTAATATGCACAAATTACTTTCTTTTAAAATGTTGGTGTAATATGCAGAAATTACTATCTTTAAAAATATTGGTGTAATATGCAGAAATTACTTTCTTTAAAAATGTTGGTGTAATATGCAGAATTTACTATCTTTAAAAATGTTGGTGTAATATGCAGAAATTACTTTCTTTAAAAATGTTGGTGTAATATGCAGAAATTACTGTCTTTAAAAATGTTGGTGTATATGCAGAAATTACTATCTTAAAAAATGTTGGTGTAATATGCAGAAATTACTTTCTTTAAAAATGTTGGTGTAATATGCAGAATTTACTATCTTTAAAAATGTTGGTGTAATATGCAGAAATTACTTTCTTTAAAAATGTTGGTGTAATATGCAGAAATTACTGTCTTTAAAAATGTTGGTGTATATGCAGAAATTACTATCTTTAAAAATGTTGGTGTATATGCAGAAATTACTATCTTAAAAAATGTTGGTGTAATATGCAGAAATTACTATATTTAAAAATGTTGGTGTAATATGCAGAATTTACTATCTTTAAAAATGTTGGTGTAATATGCACAAATTACTTTCTTTAAAAATGTTGGTGTAATATGCAGAAATTACTATCTTTAAAAATATTGGTGTTATATGCAGAAATTACTTTCTTTAAAAATGTTGGTGTAATATGCAGAATTTACTATCTTTAAAAATGTTGGTGTAATATGCAGAAATTACTTTCTTTAAAAATGTTGGTGTAATATGCAGAAATTACTGTCTTTAAAAATGTTGGTGTATATGCAGAAATTACTATCTTAAAAAATGTTGGTGTAATATGCAGAAATTACTTTCTTTAAAAATGTTGGTGTAATATGCAGAATTTACTATCTTTAAAAATGTTGGTGTAATATGCAGAAATTACTTTCTTTAAAAATGTTGGTGTAATATGCAAAAATTACTGTCTTTAAAAATGTTGGTGTATATGCAGAAATAACTATCTTAAAAAATGTAGGTGTAATATGCAGAAAATGCTATCTCTAAAAATGTTGCAGTAACATGCAGAAATGAATATCTTAAAAAATGTTGGTTTAATATGCAGAAATTACAATCTTTAAAAATTTTGGTGTAACACGCAGAAATAACTATATTTAAAAATGTAAGTGTAACATAAAATGCAGAAATTACTATCTTTTAAAATTTTAATTGCCTTATTCTACCTGCAAAATATTATTTATTACACATAATTTGTTTTTATTGTATAAAAATCTTACTTTCTTTGTGTCTGGTCTTGTGCAATTCACTTCAGCGCCATGTGCTGCCTGAAATCGTGAAAAAAATTCACATGAAATCTCGGTCAAACCTAAAATTGATAATAAACGAAGAAAACTTACCCCTCGATCTAATAGGTAAAATACATTTCATATAATCTTGAGATTACGGGATCAATTCCCATTGGTACTCATTTTTTTGTAAATGGTTTTTTTTCTTGACTTCATTGAAGGCTTCTGTGACATATTTCTAATCTATTCGAAAATATTCCACTTAACAATGACAAAGGATACAACAAAAGTATAGTTCAACCTATGGATCTGTGGGTCTGGTGGAAATTAGTAAAAGAAAAGTCAGAAAGACTCTTTTTGCCTAGAAGTCATCAAGTCACACTTGAAGTTTCATGTCGCATATTAAGTTTGACAGAACAAAAATAATTTAACAAAATGACAACAGAAATATTAAGAACGAAACAGGATTTCAAATTATAAAATCACATGTTATCACTACAATAAGGGACCGTCCACAGGCGCACATCCCGCACTTCGCAAAAAATACAAACACAATCTTTCTGTATCCACACTTTCATACAGAATAGTTGAGAAGATGTATCAGTGAATCATATGTATTGACAATTCCATATAGCAAATTGTAGCACTTAACATATGTGTGGAAAATCAAAATTGCACGCTTTGATAGCTCCATATTTTTTTGCTTTAGTTTTGGTTCCATGCATTGGCTTTGCTAAACCAAAGATAAACAAAGCTATTATTTTGAATTTGAAAATCGATAGCATCAATATGCAATGTCACGCTTTGATAATGAATTCTATTTCATGTTTTTTTTCTTATAATTTATAAATTAAATATTTACCGTACTGAAGGCAGCGACAACAAAAAATCCAAGTAGCATGACTGAATCTCACAACTGAACTAACTTTAAGCATGTTGAGAGTTTAATATGTAGTCTTATTAAAAAAGTGTTGACATTGACACGTCATAATAATTGGTTTTGCAACAATTTAAATAGTTACGGCACTCATAATAATACAGAGCTAACCCTTCATGGGCTGCAGAATTATTTTGTAGACACAAATAATATTTTTTATTTAAGGTTAAGGCGTTAATAAGGTGAGGGTTTAAAGGCATTGTAATTTGTTTATTTCCATTCACCCTGTTGTGTAGCTCATGACATAGCATCTTGACTCCCATGATAGCCTCTGACAACTCTTTTTCAACCATTCCTGCACTCCGCCACTCAAAGGGTGGTTGTTAGGGGTAGTCTATTTGCGTCTCTCACTTGGTCAGTTCGACACACTGGGATTCTTTCTCTCGTGCGTCGTCCTTGCTGTCCATGGTCCTTACATCCTTTTCCAGCATTACATTTCAATTGCATCTATTCTACTTCTCTCTCGCTTGTTTTCAGAATCAAAGTATCCACAACATACATGAATATTACGAAAGTCAACAAACTAGGCGCATGTTCGTCGTGGAAGTGACAAATCTGCACTTTCATGTATTTTCCGGCTTTAATATTGCATTTGTGCACGATAGAGCATCGTGACTCCCTTGATAGCCTCTGACAACTCATTTTCATCCATCTTTGAACTCCGCTGCTCGAAGGGTAGTTGTTAGGGGTAGTCCAGTTGCGTATCTCACTTGGTCAATTCAATACAATCGTATTATTCCTCTCGAGCGTCATCCCTGATGTCCATGGAATTCCTAACATCCTTTTCCAGCACCACATTTTATTTGCATTTATTTTACTTCTCTCTCTCTTTGTCTCAGAAATAAAGTATCCACGTTATACCTGAATATTACGAAAGTCTTAACTAGGTGCATGTTCATCGTGGAAGTGAAAACTCTGCACTTTCATATATTTTCTGGCTTTAATATCGCATTTGTGCCACTTCAGTTATTGTTTTCACTTCAGCCTTCCATCCTCCATTGTAAATTTTATTGGAACCAAAGTCAGTAACAATTCTAGACAATGATTCACATTATTTGGTAGCAATTTGCTTTTGCAGTTTATTATGATACACTTAATTATCGAAGCTAGAAGGCAGCAACAGAAAATATTTCTAAAAATATAAGTAGCTGAATTTCCCTACTAGACTAACTAACGCTTCTGCATTTAATCTGCAAATAATGCAAATCTGCATTTATCTGCAAATAAAATAAAATAATCTGCAAATCTGCATTTAATCTGCAAATAATTTGTGTAAAATCTGATACAAAATATTGTTCAAATAACGACTTGAAATTATTTCGCTAAAATATATTTAATTTGATGTGTTATGTCACTCGTTATAACGTCGAGTTAACCCTTCATTGATAACACAATTTATTTGTAGACACAATCAATACATATTTTTTTAAATTAAAATTATTTTTTCATTTTAGTTGTGTGAGGACTATATTTTTATTCAGAAACATAGTTATAAATCCTCTAAAAGGCATTCAAGATAAATTGGATAGTATGCGTCCTCGATATTGTAAATTCTCGACATTTCAGGTTTTATAAACCGCGTGGCTAGACAGATGACTCACATGTTGTTTTTCTGAAATAAGCGAGATAAAATATTTTTAGAATACTATCGGTAAGATTAGGCCAGTAAAAAAAATCTCCTAGGTGGTCACCCTCGGTCCCTCACCCAAATTCTTAGTAACACGAAGATATTGTTTTGGAAATATAATAGCAAGATATCTTAAAATCCAAACGGTTCAGGATTGAATAATAAAATATCCAAAACCCTGTGCCGAATTATAAAGAATTCCATTGTCATTGTTTGTTTAAATAAAAGGGTTCGATAATAAAATCTGCTTTTGGGTCGAGACACCGGTTGCTGTCTGTGACAGCCAGGTACATTTTCCTGGAATGATCTTGCAATGACGACATCGTAAAGTACAATTTTTGTTCACGATTGGCGCCACTCGTATTGGTGAGAGAGATAGAAAGAATCGTCCCCTCTCTCTCGCGATTTTCTTGCATAGGGAGAGCGACCGCTCTCCAGCTTCTTTTTCCATTCGAGACTTGGCGCGGGACGGACGTTGCTCCAACGCTGCTGACACGGAATACTACCCGTATTCATAGCTGTATTTCTCTGCTGTATCACAAACGCTTCAAGACGACATCTTCAATTTTGGGTGAATATTATTCCTTGTATTTAATGCTGGATTTCAGACAGGACCTTGTGCCCTGGCTTAACTTAAATTCTAATTTGCTATTGTAAACCCCCTTGTTAGAATTCACAACACAATCTACGAGCCATTGATTTGGGAACCGAACTTAAAACTTTTTTTTCTTGACATACGTTCAAGTTTTTTTTTTATTAATCCATTTATATAATAAACTGTTTTGTTTTTAAAATTATATCTCGTTTAATTGTGCCCCTTGTCCCGCTGAGAATTGAGAAAGAGTTACTCAGAGTACCAATAACTCTACGAACTTCTGAGATCAAAAGAATGCTTGCCCTATAGAAGCCGCTGACCTGAGGCGCGTCACACCTGGTAAGATTGTGATGTATTATAATTGATTTACGTATTTAAATGTGTACATTATATTATTCTAAAAAATAGGAAAAGGTGTGACAGTTGTCAATATGTTTAGACTTAAAAATGCGTATGGTTCGTTGCTACATATAATACACTGTCGCCTGTGGAGTCGAGGCGTGGACACTTATTAACGAAACAAAATGTAGGATATTCCTTTCTAAAGGTCACAATACTTGCGCGTATGTATAATAACTAACAACTGCATAAACAGTGATGGTTCGCATGTTCGTATGATCTCGGTTGTTACAGTGAACAGGATAAAAATTATAGAAAACTATTTGTTCAGGATAAATAGATAACCCTCGTTGATAAAAAAAACTTATATATTTAACTTGCTTAACAATAATAGACATCATAGGCAGTTAGAATTATTTTCAGAGCTCGATACTCAAATAGGACTATTAACAGCAGTTCAGTTCGATCCCACCACCGGCCACGCTCTTAAAGCTGACTTAATAAATCCCCATCCAGCGCTATCTGCACTAGACGATCGAAATCTTTAAACGTGACATCACGTACTTACGAAGAAGGATCTGCCCAAAAAGGACTTCTTCTCCAGTGGCGACACACCTGAGTGGGAAAAGAATTGAAGTGACGACGGATCTTAAGAACTGTCGTCCGATCAGCTGGTTACTTACTTCGTACATTTTATTTACAAAGGTTTTAATTAACCGACACTCAACAACTTAAGACTTGAACCAGTTGAGAACAAGCTGCATTCAGGAAAGTTTTCAGTACCATGGATTATATATTCTGGTGCTTCGGGAAATTGTAGAAATATATGAGGAAAACTATCCATTCTTCAATACCCATTATTTATTTAGTTCGAAAACACCCTTGACCCAGTCAAAAAAACTGCCATACAAGCGTCTCTAAAAACACAAGGCATCGAGAAGACATACGTAAGGTTGTTGGATAACATCTTTCTATATAAGGATGCAACAGGAAACATACATTTCCATAAATCTTTTAAAAACTTCCAAATTGGTAAGGTAGTTCACCAAGATGATTTTATTTCCCCAAAATTATTCGTAGCTACACTTGAATATGTATATTCTCACTAAAAACCGAACGATCTTTAGCACTTACTGCAGGAATTGGCGAAGTTCAACAAACAAATTGGTTTAATAATAAACATATCATCAACCAAGGAATACATTTCTTATCTTGGTTTAATAATGAACCTGACAATGAAATCAAAAAATAATATCTAAGCAGCTGAAGAAAACTCAATCAGAATTAGGGAGATTTGTTAAATAAAACAAAGTTTCATTGTATTGAATTATTTATTTTTAAGGTTTTAAGAATAAATGTTCCCAGGTCTGGTGTACGTGGTAATGTACATATTTCTTCAGATTTTTAATGAAATAAAAATATTGGATTGCATCTTTTGAAGTAACTACCGGTGGTAAAATCGTTAGATATTATTTATAGAAAGAAAAAGAAGTGTTTAATACAATTGTTTTATGGAATCCCAAACAAGGAAAGATTGAGTCTGAAGCGGTTGACCAAATAAAGATTCATTGATTTTCCTCTAAGTGAAGTTGTCACATCCTCGAAGTTTCTTCATTTTCTCACACTCTGGATCATACATCCAGGCAGAATCAGGACTGTTCTGAAATGTCACCATACAATTGTAAATATAATCGTATGTTTTGTATTATTATATTACACTTGTCATATACAATACAGCTTGGATGTGGCTTATAGACCTGTGATTATCTAATCTTACCAATGTAGAAAATTTTAATAAAGCCTCCAGGGAAAACTGTTGAGAAGTTACCCGGCCGTGAGAGCATCAGATATTTTTCAGCACACATACTTGTCTTCGTTTAACCTGTTTAGCAAAACTACAGCTTGGCGCTTATGATTCTTTCTCTTACACGACTGACACATTTTTTTTAGGGTACCATCGGTAATCCCAAATTCGGTCGAACCCAAAACCCCTGGATAGAAGTCAAGAACGACATCTTGTCACGAAAAAATGATAGTAATAACAGACTAAACTAAATATTAGCTGTTATACACGTACCTTGAAAAAATGGAATGAAAGGCAGAAGAGCATGCCCTTGTCATCGCAAAAATCTTGCCCAATCTTAGTAACACAAGTTTTGACGGAGGTGTCTACAGCATTGGTCCACTCGGCTGACTTCCCTATCATTATGAATGCCTTCATCTCAGCCGCATCCCATTGCTCGTTAGCGGTTAAAAAACTTCAACCTCTTTAGCACACATTTAATTTGTTCACACTGAAAAATAATTCACATTAAAATATTTACAGTTTTTCTTCCAAATGAGAGTTTTATATACGATATTAGCAAACTCTTCTCAATAGCGTTATAACTCGGGACCCTAACCAACTAATATTAAACAAATCTCACGCAATAGCTATATATGTTTCTTTGTACACATTACAACATTGTGGGATTATTGTCATGTAGCAATCTCATCTGACCTGTCAGAATTTTTTTTATGAGAAAAATCAATGAAAACCAAACAGTTTGATTCCAGCAGGAATTGAACCCGTAACCTCTATATATGGTATAGATTCGATTTTTAGTGAATTTATGTGTAAACATTTTGTCACTTGGTTAGTAATACACTGTTTATTTCACTTGACATAACGATATAACCCTTCCGGTTTCAAGGTTTTTACCTCATCGTCAGGGAAGTTTAAATAAATATTGTTTGTGTTCTGCTGATAATAAGAGGATACACCTTAAACCCCGTAGGGTTATACCGCTATACAAAGTGGAATAAACAGTTTTACTAAATTAATTACAATGCATTTAAACCTCCGCAGTGTTAACGCATTAATTATAAAAAATATTTGTTATTTTAAACATTTAAATTTACTCCAATGTTACGTCATCGTTGCAAATAATGAAGATTATTTTCCTCATCTGGGGAAGCATCTTTCAGGCTGATTGCAGAGTTGATGAAGTATTGAATTCGTACACTACTATTATTTTTGCATTAATGGCAAATTGATATGGTAAGGTGCGGGCAGCTGACTAAGGATGGGCCAGTGTTGAGTGATCATCTGTGTATAAATACTTTTTTGTGCATATATGATATTAGTAAATTGCAATTGACACGAATATTAGAAATATTTGAAACCGTCCACTTTTCATATAGAGACCATGTGATAATGTGTTTTATATCGCATAATGGACCCATCTTAGATCCCGTTGGCACTCCATATTTCACGTCCTTGTAATCAACCCCTTTTATAATCTGAAATTCTTACTAAAAAAAATTTTAAACAGGTTTACAGGAGTTCTGCGATTTCGAATTTTTCTTTAAAGGTCAAAGTGTATCGTGACCCAATGTTTTGGACGCCTTTTTTAGAATCAATAAAATGCACATCAACATAATTCCCATAGTTATGGCAACGTCACATGTAGTGACGGCATATATAGACAGGGACTGAATGCTGGCCGGTATAAGCTGGCCCCCAACTCTGCCTCCTGGGTAAAGTTGGGAAGGGCACTCTTATGTCTTGGGGTGTGAAAAGCTCCCTAAAGGCGGAAGAACCTTTGTGGTTATTGGCATAGAATGTGGAAAGCAAGGGAAAACTACCACATTAAGGGACCATGTTGGCATCCCAAGAAACAGCAAGCATGGACAAATCTTTTGTAAAATACTCCGGAGTTAAAATAGTCCCCTGTTTGAATCTCCGGGTCGGGACTGCTCAAGATCCTGTCACGAAAGGAACAAGGAAAGGAAAGGAGATGAGAGTCGCAATGTGCTGGTGGACATGGACGGCACGCTACCTGGAACGTGAGAACTTTGCTGCAAAACAGTAAATTGGATAATCTGAAGAAGGGGATGATGAAGATTAAATTAAGTGCATTGGTAATTGCAGAAGTGAAATGGCCTGATCGCGGTGATATGTGTACTGGACATTTTAAACTGATTCACGGTGGAACAATAGATGGCAGACTTAGAAACTGGGAAGCAGAGTCAAGAGATATGTGCATTGTGGAGGCAGAATAATTCTAGATACCAAGCCAGTGGGCACAATATTGATTCAGGTATACATGCCAACTTCTAGTCACGATGAACAGGAAATTGAGGTGATGTATGAAGACATACAAACACTATTAGATGAGACAAAGGCCAAGGATAACGTTGTACTAATGGGAGACTGAAGTGCGGTGGTTTGTGAGGAGAGAGAAGGAAATGTCACTGGCCCATTTGGTTTGGGTATTAGAAATGAAAGAGGAAACCGATTGACTGAATTTTCCACAAGAAATAAATTGTTCATAGCCAACACATGGTTCTGGCATCATTACAGACGCCGATATACTTGGAAGGCCCCAGAAGATAGATACAGATCGCAGATTGACTATATTCTTACTCGAAAACGCTACAGAAACCAAATAAAAGACTGTGGAAGTAATGCAAGCTCTGATATAGACAGCGATCACAATATGGTGATAGCAGAGAGCGCACTCAAATACAAGAAACTTTAAAAGAAGAATGGAAGTAAATGGAATATTAAGCTGTTAAAAGAGGGAGAAACAAGAAAGAGATATAAGGAAAAGACATTGATTTTGATAACGATGACGGTGTGCAAAAAGTGTGGGAAAGGATTTAAAGATAGAATAAGCACAACAGCAAACGAGGAAATAGAAAGAGTAAGACCGTAAAGCAGGATAGTATGGGGCGCAGACGGTATCGTGGGAATGATTGAAGAGAGAAGATTGTTGAAAAACTCTACAACGGAAGAGGGAAAGAGAGAATACAGAATACTGAGAAACAGGATCAATGGGGAGTCTAGAAAGGCGAAAGAGAACTATTTACATGATTAATGTCTGAAAAACAACAGAGATATTGAACAGAGAAAGCTGGAGACAGTATACTCTGAAATAAAGATTTTTTTCAATGGTAGAACTAAGAGATGAGGTGCCATCCAGTATCAAAACGGGAAACTCCTTTTTAAGGACGAAATGATTGTGAAAAGACGGAAGGAATATCTGAAAGAATGGAGATGCTATTCTGAGATGTGAATTTGATAATGCTATCTCAAGATTGAAGGACAACAAAGCACCTGGAATAGACAATATCCCTTCGGATATGCTTAAATGGGCAGGCAGCGATACACTTGACACACTTTACAGACTTGTCTGCAGAATATACGACACGGGAGAAATACCTAAGGATTTTACCAAATGCCTAATAAAAACAATACCAAAGAAACCCGGCACAAGTAAATGTGAGCCATATAGGACTTTGAGTGTGATATCGCATGCATCGAAGATACTGACAAATATAATTATGAAAAAGGCGGAAACGAAAATTGAAAATGTGCTGTCGGAAGATCAATTTGGCTTTTGAAGAGGAACAGGCACACGAGATGCAATTCTGAGTCAGACTTATACTGAAACAGAGAATAAAGAAAGGCAAAGACACATACATAGCTTTAATAGACCTCGAAAAGGCTTTTGACAGGGTGGACTAGAGACAGCTTTTTAAAGTGTTTAATAGAAAAGGGCTGAGCTTCAAAGAAAGATGAGCAATATATAGCTTATATAGAAACGAAACCGCTGTGATATTATATGGAGACAGCAGAGCTGAGGCTAGTGTTAGTCAGGAAGTGAGACAGGGGTGCTTGATATCAACGACATTGTTCAATTGTTATACACAGCAGGATATCGACAATATGAGGGAGGAGATGAGATATTGGATGGCGTGAGGATCCAGGGGAGAAAGATTGACATGGCCAGGGTCCATTGGTCAGATAACATCCGAAACGACGAGGTATTGAGCGGGGTTGGAGAAACAAGGCAACTCCTAAATAGAGTTGTCCTACAACGATCCAGTTGGATAGGTCATAACATCAGGCACCCAGGTCTGCTCCTTACCATCGTCAAGGGAATGATTGAGAGCAATAACCATAGAGGCCGCCCTAGATATAGCTACATGGACCGGGTGATCCGGGATGTGCGCTGTGGCAGCTACCAGGAGATGAAGAGACTGGCGGATGACAGAGATGAGTGGAGGGATCGAGTGCTTGGTGCAGACCAATCCTAGGATTGTAACCCGGAAGAAAAGAAGGAATTAATTTGTGAATTGTGTTAATAATCTAATAGCGCTTTTATTTTAATGCAATCAAGGCTGAATTTCATCTGGAATATACAAATGGTTCAAGAAAAATCTTATTTGATTGGTCATAAGTACTCGTAGATGCAACAATTTCATTTATATACAAAAGTAGTGTTACGTGAAACTGTCTTTAGTAAACTGCTTTTGACACTTTGAATTACGAAAAAATTTGGTCCATAAACTATTTACGGGAAAAAAAATGCCTCAATTACAATTGTAACACATTTATAACTTTATTATATTACCAATAATTGCAAAGAAAACATAATTAAGAAAAAAAACTCACCGGTGGTTTCGGATTTAAATAACAGTGCATTGCAAGTTTTAGAACAGGCGTTACATCGAACATCGGAAAACAATCCTCAAGACTCTGAAATGATAAAAATTATCTATAAAACTTTTAATTTAAAATAGAAATAACGATTATACTAGGATAATGGATTTTAAGAAATTTAGTGATAAGAGATTAATGTGGACTTAATACTAATGCGTTAAGTAAGATGAAGTAGAGCACGCTGAGATGGTTTGGGATTGTAGAAAGAATGAATAAAGAAAGACTATAACACAGTGCCCATTTTATATTTGTTGCTGAGTGAGGGCACCCCTATGACTGTCACTCGCGGTTTTCACATACATTCACTTAGTGTATTGGTAAAACCTTACAAGTTTTGTCATATAAGGTTATTGGCTACCTCCGTTTTCTCTGTGCCGTACAGCTTCGGAGAACACCTAGTGATTTTGTCTCAGCATAGAATGCTTCGATTAATGACATTCTGAAAGAAGGAAACGTAATAACTCAGAGGAATCGTAGAAGTTGTATAAATATAAAAGTGGCTAGGGCTAGGTCTCGAGATAGGAAAGACTGGCGTTCGGTCCTCTCTTCCTACTTAGACAGGAATGCAGTGTGATGGTTTGTATGTATATGTAAATAAAGAGCAAACATATTTAAGTACATCAATCAATAATTGACTTATAATTTTTTACTTCACAATTTTTCATCGTCCGTATCCATACAAACTCTTATGTTTGTCATACCATCATCTTCTATCGTTAACTCGGTTTACCTCGTCCTCTGTCTACCTCGTCCCGTGTCTACTTCGTCCTCTGTCAACCTCATCATCTGTCTACCTCGTCCTCTGTCTACCTCGTACTCTGTCTACCTCATCATCTGTCTACCTCGTCCTCTGTCTACCTCGTCCTCTGTCTACCTCGTCCTGTGTCTACCTCGTCCTCTGTCTCGTCTGTTCTAAATTGGAGCGGGGTTTTATGATAAAGCTTTTGCTGTTGCTGGCCCATTGAATGGTCTTTTGTTTGTGTAATATGCAGAAGTAACTGTCTTTAAAAACGTTAACAGCCTAATTCTACCTGTAAAGATTATTTATTACAAATAATTTATTTTTATATCAAAATCTTACTTTAGTTGTATTTGGAAATGTGCAATTCAATTCTGCTCCATGTGCTGCCTGAAATCATGAAAATAATTCACATGAAATCTCTGTCAACCCTAAGAATAATAATAAACAAGAAATACTTACCCCTCGATCTAGGAGGTTAGAAATCTTTCATTCAATCTTAAGATAACGGGTTCAATTTCCTTTGGTTCACTTTTTTTTATGGTTTTTTTCTTGTCTTTGTTGAAGGCCCCTACGATATATTTCTAATCTATTGGAAAATATTCTTCTTTACAACGACAAAAAAAAAACGGAAGTAGACGGAATTAAGACCTGTGGATCTGGTGGCAATTAGAGAAAAATCATACAGATTCTTTTAACGAGAAGTCATCAAGTCACCCTTGAGGTTTCTCACTGCCATTAGACTGCTTCGAATAATAACAATCAATACAAATGACAATACAGGTGGTTACCATAAGCCAAGAGAACTTTTTTTAACAGTTTTAAGCAGAATGGTTCTTATTTGAAGAGATGATGATAGTAGTTGGTAAATAAATAAAGCACGTTAGATCGCAATGCGGAAAGAGAGAGTTTATTTTTATAGTAGCGTAGGTATTTATATGTTTTTGGAATGTGCACGAGAGTGTGCTCGCGATATGCTCGTGAATGCAGAAATCGATTAATATCGTATGTGGGTGATATTTTATTTACGAAACTGGCGAGACAGCGTGGTGCGTTGTCTCTCTAGTATGGAATGCGGCGCGATGCTCGGCCGGCGTCAATGGTTGGCATGTGACCTTTGGACTGTTTAATATAATTTATCGAGGAATCCGAAGGTCGTTTCATCGGTCATTGATCGTATGTATGCGACAATATTCAGCGACGACCGTGGTTCCCTACAGGTTTATACTCATGCTCAGCAAGCGGTAGTCTTAGGTTCGATCTTTGGTGATTTGTTGCACTCTTGTTTCTGCTCGAATTTATGTTTTGCTACAAACTCATATGTTTTACTGTCTGCCCAGCCTTGGGAAGTCATGAGGAATTATTTAAATCATAATAAATATTTGACTAAGAATTTTGATGACTCGTTCTTTATTTATTTATAAGTCAACGGTACAACGTACCTTCTAACAAAAATATAAAAGAACCAGAAGAGAGTGCTAAACACGTTAAGTTTGACAGAACATATAAAAACAAAACATAATTTAAGACTATAACATCAAAAATATTTAGAACGAAACAGGTATCAAATCATAAAATCACACGTTACCAACACAATAAGGGATCGTCCACAGGCGCAAAGCCCGCACTGCGTAAAAATACAAACACAATCTTCATGTATCCACACTTTCATACAGAAGAGTTGAGAAGATGTATCAGTGAATCGTATGTATTGACAATTCTATGAAGCCAATTGTAACACTGATTTATGGAAAATCAAAATTACACTCTTTGATAGTTGCATATTTTTTTGCTTTTTTTCTTTCTAAACAACGGCCTTGCAAAACCATGGATATAAAAGTATCAAAGGTATTATTTTGAATCTTTCTCTAAAAAAGATGAAAATCGATAGCATCAATATACAATGTGACGCTTTGGTAATGAATTCTAAAATATTTCATATTTTTTTATCTTATAATTTATAAATTAAACAATTACCGTACTGAAGGCAGCGACAACAACAGAAATTCCAAGTAGCATGACTGAATCTCACAACTGAACTAACTTTAAGCTTGTTGAATGTTCAATATATATTCAGTCTAATAAAAAAGCGCTGAAATTGGTTTTTGTTTTGTAATTGGTTTTGCAAAATTTAAATAGTTACCGCCCCCATAATTATACCGAACTAACCCTTCATGGGTTGCATCGTTATTTTGTAGACACAAATAATATATTTTTATTTAAAGTTAAGGCGTTTATACTGTGAGAGTTTAAAGACATTGTAATTTGTTTATTACCATTCACCCTGATGTGTAGCTCATGACAGAGCAACGTGAATCCCTTGATAGCCTCTGACAACTCCTTTTCATCTCTCCCTGCACTCCGCGGCTCGAAGGGTGGTTGTTAGGGGTAGTCCAGTTGAGCCTCGCACTTGATCATTTCAACGCACTGGGATTCTTCCTCTTGTGCGTCGTCCTTGCTGTCCATGGAATTTGTAACATCCTTTTCCAGGACCACATTTCAAATGCATCTATTATGTTCTCTCTCGCTTGTTCTCGGAATCCGAATATCCACGCCATACATGAATATTACGGGAGTCTTAACTAGGCGCATGTTCGTCGTCGAAGTAATACTGGCTAGTCAAAAAGGTTTGAAAGCGGAAATGCAAATACATTTTTTTTGGGAGGAAATCACTTTTATTGCTCAATATAGTCTCCCATAAGATCAATACACTTGGTCCAACGATCTTCCAACTTTGTTGTCCCATCACGGAAGTGACTTTCTGGAAGGCCTGCAAAATACTTCTCTGCGACGGCTATAACCTCTTCGTTTGATGAAAAATGCTTTCCACGAAGGAATTTTTTGAGGTGTGAGAACAGCCAGAAGTCAGAGGGAGCTAAACCTGGCGAATAGGGTGGATGCTGCAACAATTCGTACCCTAATTCACTGATTTTCGCGATGGTTTTTTGAGCTGTGTGAGCAGGTGCATTGTCTTGATGAAAAATGATTTTTTTTTTCTTCTGCAAACCGGGTCTTTTTCACAATTTTTTTCATCCAACTGGTCCAAAAGGTCACAATAATAATCAAAATTGATTGTCTTACCAGTTTGGAGATAATCTATCAATAAAATTCCTTTTGCATCCCAAAAAACTGACGCTAACACCTTCTTGGCCGATTTCTGGACACGAACTCGCTTCGGAGCCAAAGTGCCTGGTTCACACCACTCCTTAGCCTCTTGTTTTGATTCAGGATCATGGTGGTAGACTTAAGTCTCATCTACAGTGATGAATCGACGCAGAAAATCTTTTTTATCCTTTCGACATTGCTCCAAATGTTGCTCAGAAAGTCGCATTCGAATGTGTTTTTGTTGCATTGTTAGCAAATGCGGCACCCATTGTGCACACAGTTTTTTGAAACCTAAAACTTCAGCCAAAATATGCCATGTTGTTCCATGTGAGATGCCTATGGTGTCAGCTATCACATCCACAGTCGATCGATGATCTTCCAAAACCATATCCTGTATTTTCGATATGATTTCTGGTGTTGATGCACTTTTTGGACGTCCTGAGCGTGGATCGTCTTCAACGCTTGTACGGCCACGCTTAAACTCCAAAACCCATCGGTGAAATGAAAGAGAAGACTCTTTTAATACTTTCACCATCTTTGCATGGATCTCAGTAGCCGATAAACCTTCCAAAACAAAGAATTTAATCACGATATTCGGATTTTTCCATTGTTAAAAAATACACTGACACGTCAACTTCAAATGGCTTGTAAACAAAGAATGAATTGACAGATCGAAATGAAATTTTCAATACGTTCTTATGAAAGATGAAGTATTAAAATGGCGTAGAAATTTTGGTTTTTCTACTGCTCCATAGATGTCGCTTTCAAAACTTTGTGACTTACCTATTAGTTCTGCACTTCCACATCTTTTTCGGCTTTAATATCGCGTTTGTGCCACTTCAGTTATTATTTTCAATTCAGCCTCGCATCCTCCATTGTTGGTTATACTGGAACCAAAGTCCGTAACCACTTCTAAACCATGATTCAAATTATTTGGCGGCAGTTTGTTTCTGCGGTTTATTATAATAAACTTTGTTTTCGACCTATTGATATCGAGGCCCAGCAACTTGTATTCGTGCTCCATCTTTTTAAACAACGTGAGCAAGGTCGCTGGGATGGTTGTGAGTGGAAGGAGGCAGGAGATGACTGCTGCAAGCTGTGGTGGACCCTTTGGAACGTATGTGTTTACCAAGTGTTCATCCCACTGCACTTTCTTTCCAGGTCCTTTATGTAATATATTTCCGTTATTGTTGATATGCATAATTTAATTATTTCTTATATGTTAGTAATTATTGATAAAATTATTCTTGAATAGTCGAGTTGAATCTTACTACTAGACAAACTGACGCTTTCAATCTGTATTTATTCTGCAAATAATTTATGTAAAATCTGATTTGTTCAAATAACGACTTGAAATTATTTTCCTACAAATAACTTAATTTGACGTGTTATGTCACTAGTAACGTCGAGTTAACCCTTCGTTGGTTGTACAATTTATTTGTGGACACTAACTTTATGTTTTATTTTCAAATTGAAATTCTATTTACTGTCGTGTTGTTGTTATATTTGATCTAGCGAGTGTGTATCGTTTGTTGCTATATATTATTAACTTTCGCCTGTCCAATTGAGGCGTGGACACTTATGTTACACTTATGACCCACCACCGGCCACACTCTTAAAGCTGACTAAATAAATCCCCATCCAGCGCTATCTGCTCTAGACAATCGAAATCTTTAAACGTGACATCACGTACTTACGAAAGATCTACCCAAAAAGGACTTCTTCTCCAGTGGCGACACACCTGAGTGGGAAAAGAATTAAAGAGACGACGAATCTTAAAAACTGCCTTCCGATCAGCTGGTTACCTACTCTGTACATTTTCAAACAAAAGTTTTAACTAACCGACACTCAACAACTTTAGACTTGAACCAGCAATGATAACAAGCTGCATTCAGGAAAGGCTTCAGTACCATGGATTATACCAGTGGTCTCCAACCTTTTTGTCGCCGCGGACCGGTCAACGGTCCATAATTTTACCGCGGCCCACTGGGGGGGGGGGGGATTTGGAATATAGTTTTTTTTTAAATTTCATAATTATATATAATAATAAAATTTACAACTGTGGTACATAAGTTATAGTGACAAATAATAGTAGAGAAAACACAAGGTTTGTGGGAAAATGAAGAAAAAATATATAATAACAATGAAGGATTATTAAGTTTCAGATAATTTTTTAATTTTCTTTTGGATTGATGGGTATTTTCAATATTTTTAAGGTTCAACGGCAGGTTGAAAGTATTTTTTTCCAAGATAGAGAAAAGAATTTTGAGAATGCTTAGGGTTTAATATCGGGATTTTAATGTTATTCTGATATCTTGCAGATATATTAACTTGAAAGTTATTTATCTATTTTCTTTAAAAGTTTTGATGTTGAAGTTTTATGTGTTTTGATTTAATATTTTTAATTGAATCGTGTTTAAACATGCCTTTAAAATAAAATACAGTTACCCCTTAAAAATGAATAAAAACAGATTTAATATTTTAACTTAATGCCAAATGAATGAGAACCCTGAGCTTGCTCCATTGAAACGAGATGGTTCCATCTGGGGGTAATACGAGTAGGAGATTGTGACACCCGAAGTGTCTTGCTGATGTCCAGTTTATTTCTTTGTTTTGTTTTGGTTGCTGTCACTGCAGAAAACCCCGCTTCACATAGATAGGATGTCGGAAATGGCAATAGGGATTTTAGTGCTGTGGTGGCAATCTCAGGGTATTCCGCCATGACTCTAATCCAGAACACCGGCAGAGTTGTTGTCTCGAACAGGTATTGTCGGAAGGTCGGTGGTAACTTAGCGTGAAGGGGTTTTCAACGGAATAATTATTTTAAGCTATAATTAAGTTTTATTGGGTATGTTCGATTTTTCAAAAGTAATTTTGATTTTTAAGCAGGCCCTTGCGCGGCCCAGTACCATTTGGTCCACGGCCCGGGGGTTGGGGACCACTGGATTATACAATATATTCTGGTGCTTCGGGAAATTATAGAAATATAACATATGAGGAAAACTGCCCATTCTTCTGTACTTATTCTTTACATACTTCGAAAACACCCTTGACCCAGTCAAAAAAGCTGTCATACTAGCGTCTCTTAAAACACAAGGCATCGAGAAGGCATACATAAGGTTGTTGAATAACATATATCTATATAAAGATCTAACAGGAAACATACATTTCCACAAATCTTTTGAAAACTTCCAAATCGGTAACGGAGCTCGCCAAGGTGATGATACTATTTCACGAAAATTATTCGTAGCTTCTCTTGAATGTCTTCAATAAACTGGAGTGTGAGAAAAAGTGCTTACTAATTGATGGAACTGTTGGAGCCATTTGATATTTTCAAACGATGTTGTAATGTTCTCACGAAAACCGAATGATCTTTAGCACTTACTGCAGGAATTGGCGGCAACAAACAAGTTGGGTTAATAAGTAACATCTTATAAAATCAAGGATTATAATGTTCATATCTTGGCTTAATAATGAATATATCAAAATAAAAAAAAATTGTATTCTTACAGCTGTAGAAAACTCGAGCGGATTTGGGGAGATTTTTAAATAAAACAAAGTGTCATTGTAATGAATTATTTATTTTTAAGGTTATAAGAATAAATGTTCCCAGGTCTGGTGTACGTGGTTATATGTGATACATATTTTTTCAGACTTTTAATTGAATAAAAATATTTGATTGCATCTTTTGAATAGAATAATGATGGTATTAGCGTTAGATACAATTTATAGTAAGAAAAATAAAGCATTTATACAATCGTTTTTTATAATCCAAAACAAAGAAATATATATTATTTATTATAATCAAAAGATCGAGCCTGAACATATACAATAGATTCATTGATTTTCCTCTAATAGAAGTTGTCACACCCTCGAAGTTTCTTTATTTGGTCACACTCTGGATCATCCATCCAGGCCGAATCAGGACTGTTCTGAAATGTCACCACAAAATTGTACATATAATCGTATATTAGGCATTATTGTATAACATTTTTGTCATCCACAATACAATACAGCCTGGATGGTCCTGTGGTTATGGTCCTGTGATAATCTTATCTAATAAATACAGAATTTTTTAAAGAAACTTCAAGAGAAAACTGATGAGTTAGTAGTCAGATGTGAATATCTCATAAAAAGTCACACAAAACTCGCAATTTGTAATAAATACAGATTTATTAATAGCAAAATAGTATGCAAAACTCTGAAATCAAGTGGCCGTCACGCTCACCTGACTTAACTGATTCAGACTTCTTTTTATCGGTGTATTTGGAAGATAGAGTATACAGTCGAGATACACCCCCACCAATAGAGAGCGACCCCGGCCGTGAGAGCATCAGATGTTTTTAAGCCCACACCCTTGTCTCCGTTAGTTAATCGTGTTTGCAAAACTACAGCTATAATCATTTCTTTTACAAGACTGGCACCTTTTTTTCAGGATACCATCGGTAATCGTACCCGAAACCCCTGGATGGAAGTCAAGAATGACTTCTTTCCACGAAGAAATTATAGCAATAATAAACTCAACTAAATATAAGCGTTATACTCGTACCTTGAACAAATTGATTAACAGGCAGAAGAACATTCTCTTTTCATCGCAAAAATCTTGCCCAATCTTAGTAACACAAGTATTGACGGAGGTGTCTACGGCATTGGTCCATTCGGCTGACTTCCCTATCATTGTGAATGCCTTCATCTCAGCCGCATCCCATTGCTCGTTAGCGGTTAAAAACTTCAACCTCTTATATATACATTTAGTTAATTCGCACTAAAAAATAATTCACATTGAAATATTGAAAGTTTTTTTTTAAATTTTTCAAATGAGAATTTTATATATCAGTCAACTCAACTCAATGGCGTTATAACTCGGGCCTCAAACGAACTAATATTAAACAAATCACATGCAATAGCTAGATGTATTTCTGTGTACACAGTACAACCTTGTTGGGTTATTGCCATATAGCAATCTAATCTGAATAATCAGAAAAATGTTTATAATACATTAAGTGAAAACATGACAGAAGAATCTTAAAAAAAGAATTTGATTCCAGCAGGATTTGAACCCGCAACCTCTATATAAAGATACGGTTTTTGAGCAATTTATGTATAAATATTTTGTATTTTTTTAGTAATACAATGTTTTTTCCACTTGATATAACGATATAACCAGGGCTGTGGAGTCGGAGTCGGAGCCGGAGTCGTGGAGTCGGAACATTTTAGGCGGAGTCGGAGTCGGAAAAAATCGACCGACTCCGACTCCGTTTAATTATTTTAACATTTTCTTTAATGAATAACGTTACGGTATGTGTTAACCAGTTAACCTCTCATCGTTTCATGCCTGATACTATGCAGACTTTTATAATCGCAATAAACCCCAAAAGGGGATTACGTTCAGTTTATTGCAGCCGTACAAATAGTAAATTCCTGCACTTAGATTCCTAGGGTTTTTATTTATTTACTAGGAAAATAAAAAATAATAAACAATATAAATAAGATTAAGTTAACGTATGAAAACAAATGAAGCAGCCTTTTTATTTTATTTTAAAGTGTTTTCTAATTTTTTTTAATACCTACCTGTGTTGTTTTTCTAATTATTTTAAAATTTTTATTTAATTCTTTTTTTAAATATTAAAATATATTTTTAATATTATTTTTGTGTGAAGATATTGCTTAATGCGTATTGTTTATATATTTTTTTATTAAATTGTTTCATTTGTGTACGAATATAATTATTTTTTTATTTATACCTGTATCCATTATTAATAAGTCAATATAAATGCATTAGGTAGACGCAGTAAATTATAAAATAAAATAAAAATTTAAGTCAGAGTCAAGAGTTGGAGTCGGAGTCGGAGTATAAAATAAAGCCGGAGCCGGAGTCGGAGTCGGTAAATCTTCATCCGACTCCACAGCCCTGGATATAACCCTTCCGGTTTCAAGGTTTTCACCTCATCGTCGGAGAATTTTAAATAAATATTGTTTGTGTTCAGCTGATTAGGGGAAAACCTTAAAACAGGTAGGGTTATACCGTTATATTAAGTGGAATAAACAGTGTTTTACTTAATAAATTAAATTGTCTTTAAAACTGCAGTGTTAACGCCTTAACTATAAAAAAATATTTGTTATTTTAAACATTTCAAATTACTCCAATGTTACGTCATCGTTGCAAATAATGAAGATTATTTTGAATATTTTCCTCATCTGGGGCGCATTCTTCATGGAATCGATGTGTTTAGATTGTCGATATATTTTTCAACTGCTTATCACGCTATAAATGTACGCTGATTGCGGAGTTGATGGAATATTGAATTCAAACACTACTCTTCTTTTTGCATTAATGTCAAATTGATATGGGAAGGTGCGGACATCTGACTAAGGATGGACCAGTGTATTGTATATATTTTTTTATATCATTGAAATAATTTTGACATGTTTTCCTTACTTACTTTTGTACCATTTTAAGTGTTTTGTTGATAAGTCTTTTTATTTGATTTTATCGAATTGTTGTAAATAATTCATTGATTCTTTCTTTTATACATTTTCCTTTTTTATATTGTAAATGTAGCATAATCCATTTTTAAAATAACTTTGTAAGGTACATATTAGCGTCGATGAAAAAACATTATATTGCACAATGATGTCATGTGAAACTGTCTTTGGTAAATTGCAATTGACACGAATAATACAAATAGTTGAACCGTCCACTTTTCCCATAGAGACCATCTTTTAACGTTTATTATATCGCACAATGGACCCATTATAGATCCCGTTGGTGGTCCATATTTCCCGTCCTTGTAATCAACCACTTTTACAATCTGAAATTCTAACTATCATTTTTTTAATTATATTTACGGTGGTTCTGCGACTCGGCATTTTTCTTTAACGGTCAAAGTGTATCGCGACCCAATGTTTTGGACACCTTTTTTAAAATCAATAGAATGCACATAAACATAATTCCAATGGTTAAGGAATAGATTTAAGAATTGTGTTAATAATCTAATGGCGTTTTTATTTCAATTCAATCAAGGCTGAATTTCATTTGGAAGTCATATTTAATTGTTCAAAAGTAGATGCAACAATTGTATTTATACACAAAAGTAATTTCACGTGAAACTGTCTTTAAAAAATTGCTTTTGACGCTTTGAATTAAGAAAAGTGTCGATTCATAAAATATTTATGCGAAAAAAATGTCTATCTTACAATTGTAAAACATTAATAACTTTATAATGTTACCAATACTTGCAAAAAACAAAATTTAGAAAAAAATCTCACCTCTGGTTTCCGATTTATATAGCAGTGTATTGCACGTTTTTCAAATAGCGTGTAATCTAATATAGGGAGACAATCTTCGGGCCACTGAAATGAAAATTTGATTTAAAACAGAAATTGAAATAATACTAGGATAATGGATTTTAAGGAATTAAGTGACAGGAGACGAATGTGGACTTAAGGCTAATGCATTAAGTAAGATGAAGTAGAGCAAGCTGAGATGGTTTGGGCTTGTAGAACGAATGAATAAAGAAATACTACAACACGGTGGCCTTTTTCTACTCATTGCTGAGTGGGGGCACCCCTATTTCTATCACTCGCGGTTTTCACATTTGTTTACTTAGTGTATTGGTAAAACCTTGCAAGTTATGTCATATAAGGTTATTGGCTACTTCCGTTTTCTGTCTGCCGTACAGCTTCGAGGGATACCTAGGGATAAGCTAGGGAGGAATCGTAAAAGTTGTATAAATATAAAAGTGGTTAGGGCTGTATAGGAAAGATTGGCGCTCTGTCCTTGCTGCCTACTAAGACAGTTAAGAGGCCTATGTATGTATATGTCAATAAAGAGCAAATATATTTAAGTATATCAATCAATAATTGACTTATAATTAGAATTGATTATTTTTTACTTTACAATTTTTCATCGTCCGTATCCATACAAACTCGGTTTTTGCCACCATCTTCTATCATCACCTCGGTCTACCTTGTCCTCTGTTTACCTCGTCCTGTGTCTAACTCGTCTTCTGTCTACCTCGTCCTCTTTCTACCTCGTCATGTGTTTACCTCGTCCTCTGTCTATCTCGTCCTGTGTGTACTCCGTCCTCTGACTCGTCGGTTCTTGATTAGGACGGGGTATTATGATAAAGCTTTTTGCGTAATGTGCAGAAATAACTCTCTTTAAAAACGTTTATAGATTAATTTTACCTGTTAAAGATAATTTATTTCAAATAATTTATTTAATAAAAATCTTACTTTAATTATGTTTGGTCTTGTGCAATTCACTTCCGCACCATGTGCTGCCTGAAATCATGAAAAATTTTCACTTGAAATCTCTGTCAAACCTAAGAATAATAATAAACAAGAAAAACTTACCCCTCGATCTAGAAGGTAAGAGATCTTTCATCCGATCTTAAGATTACGGGCTCAATTCCCATTGGTTAACATTTTTTTTTCTTGTCCTCGTTGAAGCCGCCTACGATATATTTCTAATCTATTGGAAAATATTCTACTTTACAAGGACAATAAATAAAACGGAAGTATAGTACAAACAAGATTTTTGGATCTGGTGGAAATTAGTTAGAGAAAAGTCATAACGATTATTTTTACGAGAAGTCATCAAGTCGCCCTCGAGGTGTTTCACTGCCATTAGACTGCGTCAAAAAAATATAATTAATATAAATAGCAATGCAGGTGGTTTTCATAAGCCAAGAGAACGTGGTTTAACGGTTTATGCTCATGTTCAGCAAGCGGTTGTCCTAGGTTCGATCCTTGGTGATTTGTTCTGCACTTATTTCTGCTCGAATTTATGTTTCGCTACAAACTCATGTTTTTATAGTCTGCCCTGTCTTTAGAAGTCATGAGGAATTATTTTAATCATAATAAATATATTTTTTAAGAATCATTACTTATTTATAAGTCAACGGTACAATATACCTTAGAACGAAATTTTTTTTATAAAAGAGTCAGTAAGGAGTGCTAAAGATATTAAGTTTGACAGACAAAAATAATTTTACAAAATTACAATAAAAATATTTAGAACGAAACAAATATCAAATTATAAAAACACATGTTACCAACACGATAAGGGACCGTCTACAGGCGCACAGCCCGCACTTCGCAAATAATACAAATACAATATTTATGTATCCACACTTCCATAGAGAAGAGTTGATAAGATGTAATTGTAACACTTATTCATGGAAACTCAAAATAACAGGCTTTTAATAGTTGTATATTTTTTTCGGTTAGTTTTTTTTTTACATACAAAGGCCTTGACAGCATTAATATATAATGTGACGTTTTGATGATGAATATTATTTTATGTATTTTTTCTTTTAATGTATAAATGAAACAGTTACCGTGCTGAAGGCAGCTACAGCAAATAATTCTAGTAGCATGGCTGAATCTCACAACTGAACTAATTAACATATACGCTTGTTGAGTGTCCAGTGTGTATTCAGTCTAATAAAAAAAGCGTTGAAATCCCAACTTCCTAATAACTGGTTTTAAGAAAATTTAAATAGTTACGGCACCCATAATAATATATTATACAGAGCTAACCCCTCATGGGTTGCATGGTTATTTTGTAGACACAAATAATGTATTCTTATTTAAAGTAATTGCGTTAATATTGTGAGGGTTTAAAGACATTTAAACCCGGTTTTGTAATTTGTTTATTTTCATTCACCCTGTTGTGTAGTAGACAGAGCATAGTGACTCCCTTGATAGCCTCTGACAACTCATTTTCATCCCTCCCTGAACTCCGCGGCTCGAAGGGTATTTGTTAGGGGTAGTCCAGTTGCGTCTCTCACTTGGTCAGTTCAACACACTGGGATTCTTCCTCTCGTGCTTTGTCCCTGATGTCCATGGAATTTCTAGCATCCTTTCCAGCTTCACGTTTCAAATGCATCTATTCTACTTCTATCTCGCTTGTTCTCAGAATCCAAGTATCCACGCCTTACATAAATATTACGAGAGTCTTAACTAGGCGCATGTTAATCGTGGTAGTGAAAGCTCTGCACTTTCATACCTTTTCCGGCTTTAATATCGCATTTGTGCCACTTCAGTTATTATTTTCTCTTCAGTCTCGCATCCTCCATTGTTGGTTATACTGGAACCAAAGTCAGAAACCACTTCTAAACCATGATTCACATTATTTTGCGGCAGTTAGCTACTTCGGTTTATTATAATTAACTCAGTTATTAACTTCTTAATTAAAAGGCCCAGGAGCTTGCACTCGTGCTCCAGCTTTTTAAACAACATGGCCATTTCTGCATCTTATGTGGCAAATAACGTTGTGTCACCTGCATATCTTAGATTAGAGAATTTTCTTCAAATTAAACTTTGTTTTTTTTTTCCAATGGTATAACCATACCGCTTTCACCTCATCATCAGTGGAGCACAAACAAGACTAGATGATGTCAGGGCTGACCCGATAGACACATCTAACGGTTAAAAATCGCTGTGAAGGTTGTGAGTGAAAGGAGGTAGGAGATGACTTGCGCAAGCATTACACGAATATGTGACCATAACATACCGGTATGTGATGGTTACACGAAGATGTAACCATCACATACCGGTATGTGATGGTTACACGAATATGTAACCATCACATACCGGTATGTGATGGTTACACGAATATGTAACCATCACATACCGGTATGTGATGGTTACACGAATATGGAACGATCACTTTTTGGATATCTACTAAGATTTTTTTATACTTCGTATTCCCTAGTTAAGTTTATTAACATTCTTATCTGAACATAAGCAGATGCAAAGATATACCTAATTTATTGGCAGCAGTCACTTTATTCCTATATTTATACGATACTAGTCTGGCAATATCGATAAAGTCAGTGAGAAACAAACGAGTAATAAACGTGATAGTTAGGTTTGTAATAAATAAATAAACTACTCATCAATAATAATAAACGGACAATTTTAAAAGCGCCGTTTAAAAGCAGAATCTCCTCAAGAGCTTCTTTAACTTGGGATTTAAGCCCATTGACCGATTAAAAATTCTTTAAGTTGGGTTTGAAATAAATAAATGAAGTAGTCAATAGTCAAAATAATAAAACGACATTTCATGAAGCACCGTTCAAAGAGCAGAATCTCCTCAAGGGCGGTTTTACCCGAGATTTAAATCCACTGAAAGCAGCGACCACAAATATTTCTAAAAATATTCTTGAATATATACTTGAATCTCACAACAAGACTAACTAAATCTTTCAATCTGTTAATATTTTATGTAAAATCTAGCACAAAATATTGTTCAAATAAAAAATCTAATGTGTTATTTCACACGAAATAACGTGGGGTTAACCCTTCATTGGTTACTCTTTATTTGAAGACACAAAGAATATATATATATAT